>JAADWJ010000055.1:0-62015 GCA_023336165.1 Pythium monospermum
GGCAATTCAAGCAGAACCGTACGCATCCGCGCTTCCACTGTCGCACAGGAAACATGCACAATAGATATCCACCAAGTGAGTCACACAGTACTCAACAGGGGGTCATGCCTGGGCGTCACCACACGTACCCCATGTTGGCTTTGGTACGCCTGTGAGTTTGTTACGACGCAAGAATTGGTACAAGGCGATCATGTTCTCTCTGCAGCAAGTAGAAAGTTCATGGTCAGTGTTCCTACCAGCAGTACCGTTATGATCAACTGCTTCCTTACCTCGCGATTGGATGGGGGTGCTTCTTGATGCGGGTGAGGATATCCACTGGCAGCGCCTTGACGCTCTCCATCTTCTTCAAGATCTTGTCGTGGGTCTTGGCGCGCGCTTGCGCTTCCTCAACCGCTGCATCGCCACCGCCAGTGGAAATCATCTCGTCACACGAAAGCAAGAGCTCCACCATATCGTGGACGCCCATTTTTTCATGGAACGCCTCTGTGAACACGGCGTTTGTGCGCTTGGAGATTTGCGTGCGGTCGCGACGGCTGCCAGACTTCAACAGCGAGTACACTGCAAAGCCCACGCCTCCAAAGACCACACCAAAGTACACCAACACGATCGCCGCTGAGCTGCTGTTGCTGCCGCCTGAGAACGACGAAAGAAACGCAAAATCCAACAGCTTGGACTGTGGGCCATCCGGGTGGCCGTACTTGCGGTAGTTCTTGATCCCTTCGGCGTCGGTGAGCGCCTCGTACGCCTTGGTGACGCGGTGGAATAAGATCTCGGCGGTTCGGTTGTTTGGGTTTTTATCTGGATGGAAAACGCGCCCAAGCTGGCGGTAGGCCTTTTTGATGTCGCGCAACGACGCGCCGCTTGAGATTTGAAGGATCTCAAACGGTTCAAAGACACCCGACGTGTCTACGTTTTGAAGGTGCTGCAGGCATTGGACAAGCACGGCGACCGCGACCGCGAGGCCAACGATATTGGCGGCAAAATACCGCGATTGAAGCAGCAGCTGCTTTTTCTTGGGCTCGCGGATGAGCCGCATCACAGTGTACGCTGCCGAAGGAAAGATGTACAGACACAGCATCACACTGAGAAACGAGTAGAACGCCGCATCCGACTCGGACAGAAGAGTGTCGGTCGCCATTGTCGTGGCCGTGGAAGTGTGCTTTTGTTGTTTGGTTGGCGGTCCAAGTTCAGAAAAAGCTGATGATAACGTTACTTCACGTTTGGTGTGCTGAGCACGTGGCAAACAGACCCAGAAGTCCAATTGTGACATTCCCTCGGGAACCTGACGCATGTCACTCTATGTGGGGATTCTCAGTAGTGCCATACGTTGAAGTTGTTGGAATTTTCCAAGTTTTGCCACTCCATTCTTGGAGAAAACGATGACGGAACAGTTGACACGATACAAAAACTAACGGCATCACATTGCAGTACTATGGAACCAGACATGCGTACGGAAATGCAATGCAGTACAGTACTGTGAGATTGCAGCGGAAGTTGCAACGATCCAAATGTGATGGGTGTAACTAAATATAGCTTGATAGATTTTCAATTTCCCCCGGCGACGAATCGCCGACGACGGCAGCGTGATGAATCGACAAGATTCTACGACACATCCAAGACACTAGAAACTTCCCAGTTGGTGAGGTCTAAATGTAGATACGGGGGCTATGAATAGCGAACAAGTTGGTTTTGGAAATACTCAAATAGACCACCAACAATCCAAAATTAGACCCTCAAGGAGAAAAAAAAAAAGAGAAACCAACGCCAACTTCACTCATGTTTACTGATCTATCGTAACCTAGAGTTGCGACTAAAAATAGATACTGGGTCTGTACTAGAATGATTCTCACCACCACAAAGTATTAATAACCACGGAGCGCTATAAATCGATCCAACAGGCTGAGCGAGAGAGAGGGAGAATCGAATAACCTCCTTGGCGGTGGCGGTGGGGCGATCCATTTATAGCGAGCACGCTCTGGGTCTTTGTGCTGGTGAGAAAATACCGTGTCAGCCAGCCTGTCGCCTGTTGCCTGTTGCCCGCATCGCTGGGTGAGGCTCCCAGCGCTGGCCCTCACTCTTCAACTCGCCGTCAAAGCAAGCGCCACTCTCAACCAACAAAGCCAACCCCCACAACCCGCACCCAGCGTGGCACAAGCGCCATGACCACACCGTTGAAAGCTCTCATTCAAGAGCGACTCCGAGCCAAGATCGTCCGCTCCGGTGACGATGACAACAACACATCCAACAGTAACAACAGCGGAGGCAATGGCAGTCGAATGAGTCTGTTTGAAGATGACGTCAGCAGCAGCGACGCGTACGGCGACAGTCGGCTGGGCGGCATGACGGCGTCGCTCGCCAACACGACGCCGCTCATTGACCCATCCGAGTACTTGGTGCCACCGCCACTTTCTGCAGCTGCAAGCAGCGCAAAGGAACAGCAACCTGGGCGGAAGTACGACACGTCGACCCACCACCGCCATCCCACTACCAGCAGCAAGAGACCCGTGGCGTCCAAGCAGCAGCTTCCCCACCGACACGATGACGCCAAGTACGCGGCCGTGTACGCCGTCTCTAGGTACAGAACGAGTTCCCCAGTCGCCACACCTTTGCAGCAAGACACTGCCGCAGACCATAGCCACTACGATGGGTACGAAGCGTACGCTCGCCCTCGTCGTGCGATGCAGTCCCGACGCCTCGCGTACGCGGCACCAGTTGCCAGCAGCACCAATACGCGAACAGTGGACGATCTGTCCACCACCAACCAAGACGCAGAGCCCCAGTTTCGCAACTCTAGACTGGTCGATAGTCGAAAGCGGCCGTACCGCTCGGACTACTCGCCTCCGCCACGAAGTACGGGTGAGTTCGATCGGTACCGAAATGACAACAAGCGCCAGTATGGTGGCTCCACGAGTATCAGCCAGGAAGACCAAACGGACTCGCACCCGACCACGTTAGCATGGCCACAAGCACGCAGAACCTACGCCAAGGAACCGCGTTACGAAGGGTACGAAACATTCCACCAGCAAGAACAACCACGGTACAAGACAGAAGCTCACGACAGCACAGCCAATAACCGCTGGACGAGCCCACCACGAAAGAATGGGCAAGCCGCCGTCGTTCACCAGGATGCAGCCCGTGAATCCGTGGTGATCAGAGATCGAGATGACCCAGCAGAGCCCACACCATCTCGTCGATGGGACCGCCACAGTGAGATGAGCAGCTACTCTGTGCGCCACAAAACGGCGGTATACCCAGTCACACCGGAGACCAACAACTGGGCCTTCTCTCCGACCGAGAGTCGGTACGCTGCCACCTACCAGCGAAGCTATACTGACCGACCAACCTATGCTGCCCACCGAGATGAACAAGTCCACCACGCTCGAGGCCTTGCCATCCGAACGTCGGTGCGGTCCCATCAACAACAGCGTTCGGACTCGCGCATTGGCTCGACTTCGGAGCAACTAGAGCGCATCAAAGTCCACGATGACATCCTTTCTCCAGGAAGCCACCAAACTGCTCAGGTATGTCTAGGAGTCGTGTGAGGCATGCATGCCACTGTGGCGGTTTGAGCAATGGGTATTAATAGTAGCTGTTGACTCAATCTAGGCATTTGTGGACAAGCGACAGAAGCGCTCGTCACAAGGCACGCCTCGCACCATGGCGACCCACCGGTGGCTACAGTCCATGATGGACGCAAGACAAGAACAAAAGAGCGCGCTACCTCAAGCCACAGAGAACGATCCACACCAACGACAGAGCGCGTTCAACCACAACAATAATAACAACAACAACAACAATGACGAGACGATGGATACCAACAATCATATCATTGAGCGTGGCAACAACAGCGGCAACGACGACGACGACGACCATGAGCAGGAGGATGATGATGCTGATGATGACGACGTCGTGGTCATGGAGCCGACCAGTTCCCATCGCAAAGATGCCTACGATGCCTTTGATCAGCCATCGCAACAACAACAGCAACAGAAACAGCGGACGGCGTACTCACGCCACACGCCGTACACGTTTGCCACCTCGGTGCTGCTTTGAAATCAATGAGTTGTTTTCTGTAGCCACTTTCTAAATGTGAAATAATTACTATCTTTTGGACCTTTTGTGTAATTATTTTTCGGCGCGTGGTGTTTTGTGCCCCCGTGGGTGTGCTATTTTTGTATCCCAAAAAAAAAAAATCTTGAACCGTCGTGTGCGAAATTAAAATCCAGCGATGGGGGTCGGAATGCTAGTGCTCATGGCGCTCACAGCGACCGCGTTCTTGCTCTCTGTGGTTGTGCATCTCACTGGTACGAGTGACTCGGTGTTGCGCGGCGTCAGTGCAGCGCATATCGAGCCACACTCGTACCCACAGCCCGTCCAGAACGCGCAAGTCACAGCGAATAAGATACTGCCCGTGGACTTGTCTTCACCGTTGGCGGCGCCAAAAGATCCATCGGAAGCTGCGATCATGAAGAAAATCTTCCATGCATTGGGCATGGAACATCCAAAAAGTACACACGTAACGCAGACGATTTCCTACAACAACAAGACAGTCGAAGACGGCTCCTATGTGCCCATGGACAAGGTATGACTGGGATTTTTATCAGTATCTTGGCCACAGAGAGCGCATTGTACTGCTGCAGTAGACTGACCAAACGCGCATGCTGGATGCTAGGCTGCGGAGGCGCCAACGGTCACTATCCACGATGACATTAGTGACAGCACTACGAGCACCGGTAGCGTCTACTACACATGGGTTCTCCTGGACATCGACGCGCCACGGCCATCAGATCCATCGCATGCGCCATTTCTCCACGCGATCGTCGCCAATATTGACCCAACTAACGAACAAGACGCTTTCCAAGTGGTGTCATACTATCCCGTGTCGCCACCGGAAGGAAACCATCGTTACGTGGCGCTGGTGTTTGCTCAAAAAAACAACGTGGCGAGCGACGAAGAGCTCAGTGGGTACGACGCCCAGTTGGACAAGAACCGCATGAATTTCGATGTCGCCAAGTACGCCGACCATGAAGCACTGCTGTTCCAAACGTATTCATATTTTTACTCTCATCCAGCCAAAACGCCCTGAAACAAATGCGACCAGTTATGACAGCGTGGAAGCCACGGAAGAAGGTGGCATTTGCTGCCGTAGCTGTTGAAGAAGTTGCGCTTGCGAGACTGGTAGCCGCTGTAGGTCGTCAGTTGATAACCGTAAGATCTTGTCGTATCGTTTGGCGAATTGAACCATTTTGTGTTGGGTCGTGGATAGCTTGGCGACGTGGGTATCTGGGATTCGGGCCAGTTTGACCAGCATCTCATGCTGGTCCAGTGAAAAGCCAGTGGGGACTGAGACTGCCGATGCTGCTGGAACTGCTGTTTGCGCTGGTAGTGCCTTGTTGGACTCCGGCTTGGATGGCTGCTCCGTCTCCGTTGATGTGAGCTGGTCGATGCGTTGCTGGGTTTTCTTGCGAGCCAGCAAAACGAACGGAGTGTTGGGTAGTTTATTCTGCCGGTAAAGCCAAAGTGGTTAGTGTGGGGGTCGGAACGCGTCAGGCTTTGTCTACAGGCAGCCACTTAATTCGTACCAATCGATCGTGGAGGTACTTGTCGGTCAGCGAGCGCTGCAGCCGCTGCCGTTGCACTTGCGAGGCCGTCGCGGTCTCAGGAAGCTCGCCCAGCTCTTCAGTGATCTCTCGCAGAGCCGCTCTCGCACTCATATCCGGATCATCTTGGTTTGTTCGTCCACGACTCGATGCAACAGGAGACTGTGCTGTTGCTGCTTCTGCTGCCGTAGAAGTCAATGAAAAAGAAGGAGAAGAAGATGATGATGATGGTGTTGATACAAGAAGTGGTGGAGGAGGTACTTGACGACGGACTGGCAGCTGCTGCGTGGGCGTGGGCGTGGGTCTGGCGAGCTGCGTTGTCGCTGTGGTAGGTGCGGTGGCGAGCGACAAACTGTGAGAAAAGACGTTTTGCAACGGAGTCGTCGGTCGTCGTTGTCGAGGGTGATGGTTCGAGTCATCCACTGGTTTGGTGCTTAGTACCAACTGAGGCGCCGACTTCTGCGCGAGTAACAGAGCAGGACGAGGATGAGTCTTCTGGGTCGGTGGTGGTTGCGTGGTTTCGTAAATGGCCAGCAGCGTTTCATCGAGCAGAGACAACGCCGTCATCGTGTTTGGTGGTGAGAAGGCATCTAGATTACCACCAGTAGTATCTGCCCATGCTGGTTTTGATCCAGAAGTCTTTCTGGACGTGTCAATGCTTGGAAGTGGCAGTGAGTGGTTGACCGTCTCCGGCGAGTCAGCCACACTTGCGTATTGGCTCAACTCGGCCGCCAGATCAAAGAGACTGCCCATGGATTGCTGAGCAGCTTCCAGGATTCAAGCAACGAAGCAAACAGACCAAACAGCCACAGTAGCCTACAATGAAATTTATGAGGGGAAGGAAGTATATTCTTGTCCATTTCTAGCCCCACTAGCTTTTCTTTTTTGCTTTCAAAGCGGTGTGGATGAAAATAGAGCCAACAAACAGTTTCTTCCATCATCACGAGAGAAGAAAACACCAACAAGCAACCAAACGCCAAGCCATCCCAAGTCGATCACGTGGAAGCGATGTCCACGCTCACCTCTGCGCAACTGTGCGTTAAGCGAAGCTCCACGAGGCTCCATGCTCCTCCTGGCGGCCACTCGAGCCTATCGTTTGGCCCTGGAGGGTTTGGCACAACCGACGAAGACAAAGGCACGAGCGATCCCAGCGACGGATCGCTGCCGCCTTCAACAGCCGGGTCGTTCCGTGGTGGCAGCGGGAATGGGAACTACAACCACCCAGCGAACAACCAGGGCCACGACGGTGGTGGTGGCAGCTACGGACACCAGCAGCAGCAGCAGCCGCCTGCGTTCCACAGTATCAAATCGGCCTCGGGATATCCAGGCGCCTACAGCTCAAGTGGCTACGCTGCTCAACAACCACCACCGACTGGCCAAGGCTACGAGTACACCACGCAGACACCAAGCTCATCCTCCGGCCCAGCTGGGCGGCCAGGCTCCACGCAGAGCAACTACAGTTGGGGTGAGCGAGGTGCGCAGCCTCCGTTGACTTCGTCGAAGAGGGACCAAAACTGGGAGAAAAAGCGTCGTCTGTGGCTGGCTCGAAAGAATAACAGTGGCGGTGATGGGCCCCCGCCTCCAGGCACAGCCATGGGCTCCATGGGCTCGTCGTACTCGCTTCCAATGCCGCCGCCTCCTACGACCAGTGGCTACGGTGGTGGCTATGGTGGTGGTGGTCCGTACGACTCGGAGCCAACGGCGTATAACGCGCCTTCGCCCTTGACCAAGTTCATGGCCCAGCAAAGACAAAACCCATTTGGCAGTGCTGGCCACTACGAGCCTCCTCCAAGTACACCAGGAGGAGGAGGAGGAGGCTACGACAACAGCCAGGCCATGTATGGCGGTGGAGGTGGAGGTGGAATAGGATCCAGTCGTCCACCCTCGTCGTCGGGGCCGGCCGGACTTCCTCCGCGCACGGCGTACCGAGACGACCTCCAGCCACCTCCAGGCACTGCTTCGTATGCCTCGTCTGGTAATAGCAGCCACGGCAACCGGAACCTTCCGTCGTCAGCCGGGTACGCGGGTTACCAGTACGGAAATGGGAATGGGAATGGCAGTGCAAGCTACGGCCCGCCTAGTGGCGCAGCAGCAGCGTACATGGCACCACGCACGTCGATGCCTGGCACGGCTGCCTCGACGGCATCCACTGGCTCATCATCCCGCAACCGACAGCCTCCAGGAGGAACTACGAATTGGTCTCCATATAGCTAGCTAGGGAGTGGCAAATTAGGTGGGTGGATGGTGGGGGATAATACTATATTACTTTAAATATGCTTCTATAATCTAAATTACACATTCCGTTTCTTTTTTTTTCTTTTTTTCTTGTATTTTCCATAAATGAAGGCTTGGTAGTTTTGCTTGTTTGGGGCTGATTTAAATAACGTGGGCGTCACTTGCTTAGACACTGTGTGGTTCCAGCACCGTGATGAAAGAACTCATGTCAAAGATGCTGGACCGCTGCGACGCTGCTGCGTGGGAGGAGGCTGCATGGAGAAAACTGTTTTGGCGCAGCAGTGCGTCCAGCGAGTCCAGCGAATCGGGCGAGTTGTTCATCATCATCAGCATGGCGTCGTCCCGCTTGAGGAAGCTCTTGAACTGGATGGCGTCTTTTGCGGCGCGTGTTTCTTTTTCCAGAAGACTCGCCGACCGTGAGTCTCGGGGCGCGTTCAGTTGGTCCAGAAGGTCGTCGTCAAACGAAAGAGACGATGTGAGGTCCTGGAGGTTCAGCCCGGCGGTGATGCGGTCGTAGCCCGCGAGCGCGTTCGCGTGGAGTAAGACAGCCAGTTCTTCTTCCGCCGAGGCCGTTCGTGTGAGCAGCGAGCCCATGGCGAACGCGTGGTCGCTGAGGCTCAGCAAGTCGTCGTTGAGTTTGTTGCGCTTCTGGGTCTCGAGCGCGAGCAGGTCTTCACATGCGCGGGATCGCTTCATGAGGATGTGGTGGTGGTATATGCTGTGCGTAGTTTGTTTGGTGGTGGATCTGTATATCTCGTTATTCGTGGTGGCGTCTCTGGATGCATCCAGTTTTTTCCATCCAGTTGACGTGAGTAAATATCGAACGTCGGCTTGGGGAGCTTTTTTGCTTTTTTTTTCGGTTTCTGGCGGAACAAAAAAATCTATACGCCAGATACGATCGTTCGTTCGCTTGCTCGTGAGAATAATGCTGAAATGAGGGCGATCGAAGACCAACAACCTTTTTTGGCTTTTGAACAGAACACAACCAGTCAAGCCACTTTCACGACAGACTCGGCAAGACTGCTGGAATTGTTGCGAGCCGCAACGCGAACGCAGACGAGACAACTGTGGGCCAACAAGCTGTGCGAATGGGCGACGAGCACGGATGAATCAAGTTGCGGACGGACGCGCCTTATCCAAGACCAGTCAAACACACCAAATCACGACAAACTGCATGTGGGAGAAGATGTGGGAAGCGTACTTTAGGGAAGAGCATACAAACTTCAAGCAAGCTGCTTGGTCCAAGCAGGAGCTCAGACCTACACTTGATTGACAGCCAATCAGATGCTGAGTTCAACCCCAAACACTTGATGGTGATCGTTTTTTGGTTTTCTGAAAGCCAAATTTGACCTCCTGCAACATGATTACGCCTATTAATTGATGTTACCAGCAAACCTCAGTCATATCGAATCGATTTTGTACCAAAACTTGCCTCTCATAAACCATGCTGAGTTAAAATCGATGTGTGACATATCGGATAAAAGAGGGCAGCCCAAACTCTCAAGTTGCACTTGCTGTTGAGCTTCCATCAGGGTTAGGGGTGTGCCTCAAAAGTTTTGAGTCAAAACCATCACAAATCCCTTTCGCTTTTTCGTTTCCAGTGTGGGGTCGCAACTTCTTGTTTCTAAAAGAGAGGCAATTGCTGCATTATCTTCTGCGACGGACCTTGCATACAGATCGGTAAGTTTTTACAGTACGTACGTACAGCACCCATATTTCCTGTTTGTCCTTCTCATGGAGTTGTGGGGTGGCAGCCGCACAACAGGAAATTTTGCTTGAACGTGAGTTTTGGGAACTTCAACGTCAACTCCCAGCGAACGCTCTGCACACACCGTTTGGTGGATCAGATCGTCAGAACGAATACCACAGATTGCATCATCTTAGAGAAGATATAGGTTATCATAGGATACATCTTGAAGTTGACTGTTTTACGGTAAGTTCACTTGTGGGTGAACCTAAATGCTGTCGCGTGCCGCGTCACTGGATTCTTGTGCAGTGTGGTGAAGTTGACCTCACTTCAACATGAATGTGCGTGGCGTCGTTTCACATGAGCTTCTGGTCTGTAGATGAACGGAATGGAAAACGCTTCACCGTGAATCTCTTGCAACGTCAACCACACCAAACCAAGAACATGCAGCGTGCAAGCGAGACGAAGAACGAGCATTTTTCTTCAACATGGAGGTGTGACGGTGCGCCTGTCGCCCATCAAGCCAGTCAAGGTTGCCTGCCTGGCTGGTTGTTGTCTGTGTGCACCATCAAAACCCCTCTAAACGCATGCATCTTATCCACAAAATGGTGAAAAAAATGTTTTTTTTTTTTTTTGACGTGATGTCGTGTCAACACAGTGACACACACGTGCGGCTTTAACGCCATGCACCAGCACATGCATCATGCAAAACGCTGGCTTGCTGGATGGCATGAATCATGCTTTTCAATAAAAAGGGCACTGTATCACGGAACTGAATCCAGATCTTTATGGCGTTCCGAGTTATGACCTGCCCCCGCTGAATCCTTGTTCATGTAAATCCATAGAAAAACTAACTCGCAGTCGCGGCACCCGCGCCATCGACGGAAATGCTGTCGTGCGCGGCGGCGCCTCGCAAGCCGACAGGTGCGGACAGAACGGCCGCTGCACGCGCGTCTTTGGTCGCCATCGCAGCATTGCTTCGCGTGTCTTCTTGAGCTTCACCGGCGCGCGAACAGGCGGTCGCCATCGCCGCTGCTCGTTCGTCCAGCAACTGCAACACGTTGGTATGACCCGCCTGCTTCGCATACTCGATTGCGCGATGGCCCGTCGCGTCGACAGCCGTCAGCAGTTTGCTGGAGGCAGCGAGAAGGAACGCCACGCATTCTGTCTGGCCATTGCGTGCTGCCACAGCGGTGGTGGGGGCGTTCAAATTTGCATCACCACCGTGATCATGGTCAGAGAGCACGCGCAGCACGTCCGTGGCTCCGGCGTACGACGCGCAGTGGTACGCGTTCCATCCTCGGTGGTCCACCGCCCGTGGATCGGCGCCGTGGGCCACCAGCATCTGGACAATCACCAGTGACGGCGCAATCGCAGCAAAATGAAGTGGCGTGCGCCGAAACAATCGCTTTTCCACTTGGTTTACATTGGCGCCGTGGTCGAGAAGAAACTGCGCGATCGCCGCATGGCCGCGGTCGGCTGCCCAGTGGAGCGCTGTGAGCCCGTACTTGTCCACTGTGTGGATTTGCTGGATCCCTCGGGCAGCCACGATTTGGTGCATCTGCTCCAGCTCGTTTTCGCGCGCTGCGTCGTGGATGGGGCTCTTATCCAGCTCCGTGTGCAAGTCGTCGAGCCCGCCATGTGGATGGCTCTGCAGCTTGTCGCGGTCGGCGGCCATGCGCTCGGCGATAGCAGTAGCAGTGGCAGTTGTTGTCGTGGTAATAGTAGTGTCGCCCATGGTGCTGACCCGCTCGTTGTCACTGATTTGATATTTGATCTGTTCTGGTGAGTTGGCGGCCGCCCTCTCATGGAAAGTAACGGTTCTCACGAAAAGCTTTTCTTGAGAACGGTGCTTGGCACCGGCATCAAAATAACGGGATGGGGAATCGGCACAGTCCCAGTGTTGCGTAGCAGTATTACTACTGCCAAGGTGTAGTAGTATTGCATTTAAACCAGCAGGAATATCAACGAGAACAATGGTCTTATTGTTATGAAGGTAGCAATCGGAAATACAGTAATACACAACGGAAGCTGGCTGCTCTACTTGACTTGGCTCGACTTGAGTTAAGTGGTTACCTCCTTGTCTTGCTTGCGCCGCTTTCTCGAGCCAGCCCCAGATACAGCAGACGACAGCGTCCACTACGTTTCGGAACGCGCTTAATGCAACAGTGGGTAGTACGCATCTTCAACGATCGCGTCCTTTTCGGCACGCGCGTGGCGGCGGCGACGCACGACCACAAGCGCGACGACCGCGACCATGGCGCTGGCAGCCAGCAACGCGGTCGCAGCAGCGGCCTCTGGGTGGCTCGCGGCGGTCTTGGCCATGAGCATGACCGCCGAGTCGTAGTAGCCCGTGTCGTACTCGTAGTTGCCGTAGTTGTTGGTCTCGCCGTACACGCCTTCTCCCTCGCGCGGCACGCACCGCTTGATATCCTGTTCGCCCACGGGCAAGCCCAAGATCGGCTCACACACGAGCGGACCACACTTGTCGCAGCACTCGGAATCTTCGAGCGTGATGTACGCCGCAGTCGCCGACGCACGCACGACCTTGCCGCCACAGGCTTCGTACGGACCAGGCGTTCCTTGGCCGGCACATTGGTCCCACTGGCAATCGCCCTTTGGTGGGTCAATCACGGGCCCGTTGCAGTCTTCAAACGTGAAGGCCGCTGTGCAAGGGTGGGTCTTGATCGAGTTGTCGTGGCGCGTGTACGAGAACGTACACGAAATCTTGAAGCTCGTGGTGGGCGCAGTCTCGTATTGGTTTTGCAACTCCACGGCGAACCGCTCAATGATCTCAAAATCGGTCGTCTTTTGCAGGATCTTCACGGGTTCTTTGTCCGGGTACGTCAGCATGCACGTCACATCGGACACCTTCATCTTCACCGCGTCCCGAGCGTACTTGAGCCCAATATTTGGCTGGTAGTCAAACGTGAGCTCGCCAAAGTCGCTTCCTGGGAACGCACACAAATTGGTGGAAATCTCGGCACGCGTCATGGACGTTTGGTAAAACATCTTGTTAAAGTAGTCGCACACACGGGTCTCGCTGTGGACATGCAAGTGGACGTAAAAGTAAAACTTTTGCACAATGCCACAGGCGGTCCAGGCCTCGAGCGTGATCTTGGTCTGCGCTTGCTTGAACTTGTGCGTGTCCGCGTAGTCGTTCACGACATGCCAGTTGGTATCGGCACCGACTCTGTACCGCCACGACACGTACTGCGCCTCGCTGTCGCCGTAAATGTTGGTCGCTGTGAGATCCAAGAGATCGTTGACCGACGCGTCGAACGAGCACTTGTCGGCGCCTTCCACTTCGCCATCGACAAGAAATTTGGAGCACTGCAGCGCCTGGTGGACTTGCGTGTACGTTTGGAACCCTTCACCCGTGAGTTCTTCCAAGACCTTGGCACTTTCATCTTTGACCGTTTGCTTGATCGAGGCCGAGACCTTGGCGATCGAATCGCCAAAGAGCACGAGACACTGCTTGTAGCCACAGCTTTGGCCTTCGTCGCCTTCGCAACGGCGGATATCGTACTCGTAGCCGCACGTGTAGTCCGTCCACCACTCTTTCAACGTGGTCTCGTACTCACAGCAGCGCGTGCACTGCTGCGCGGCCACAGGCGATGGCTTTTTCAAATCATCGGTCGAGAGCGTGTGGGCCGCCATGCTGCTCTTGAAGGCGTCCACCACGGCGTCCGATTGGAAGCATTGCTTGCCCGCTGAGAACGTTCCGGCACTCGCACTCGAGGCAAAGAAATCTTGAACCTTATAGTCCTGGTCATCACAACGCTCGCTGCTGCAGGCGTCGTTCTTGGCCTTTTCAGGAAAGTCGTAAAACGCACCCACTTTTTCATTCGCGGTTTCCAAATTGGCCAAAGTGAGCTCGGCGGTTCCCTTTTCGTAGTTTGGGTGGCACGACGAAGTCGTGTTGTCGCAAAAGGTCTTTGGGCACGTCGTGGTGGCCTTGGGGCGGTACTGGTCCACGACCGCGACACAGCCCACACAAGTCGCGTGCTGGTTGGTGTAGTCTTGCGCCTCGACGGTCAGCTCGTACTTGCCGTACGACGTCATCGACAAGTCGTCGATGCGCGCTTGGCGGTGCTGCTGGTACCCGATCCACGAGTACGCGTCGATTTCCTTCTCGCCGGCGTCGCTGGGAGACGCTGGAAGCTCCCCGACACCGAAATGGTTCAAAAACTCCACTTGAGTGGTCGGTCTCGAGTCATGCGGAAAGCTTCCGCCGTGGCCAAGCGTGAACGCGTTGAGGATATCGGCTTGGTCGTACGTGACAGTCGACATTTTTTGGATCGACACGTCAATGCGAGGCCCCGAAATCGGCGCACCATCGGCGTCCACCTCGTTCTGGTTGCTGCGGTAGTCGGCCACGTAGTTGTCCGTCGGGAACGGCACTGGCACGTGCCACTTGGTGGCGATCTCAGTGAACAAACAAGTGTCCAGTTTGACTTCGTTGGGAATCTTGAAGCCATACGGGTTCGCGTTCCACGAGCATTGACACTGGTGGGTCTCCACGGGCACACACGACATGGCGTGGTAGTTCTCTTGCATTTTCGTGCCCACGGGGCATCCGCAGTAACACTTGCGCTCGCCGCCACTCATGTACGTCACGGGCACACCACCGTCCAATTTGCTGCACGCCCACGTGCGCGTGATTTGGAACGGGTTGTACATAAACAAGTCCACGCTTTCCGCCAATTGGACACAGTTTTTAAAGGCACCGAGGCAGCTTTCGCCATCGTTACAAATCTGGAAATTGAACGAGTTCGAGATTTGGTACTTGCGCTCGTACTGCTGGACGAATTCGTACGATAGCGGATTGTTGACAAACGAAATGATCCCGATGTTGGTATCCGTGACCGCGGGCGCGTCCAGCGCCTCGGCCGACTCGAGCACACGGCCAAACTTGGCAAACGCGGCGATGCGTTCCACTTCGCCTGGCAGCACTTGCGTGGACGACCGGTAGTCCGTGCCGTCCGACAAAAGCATCGACGGCACATCGTCGAGTCCTTTCTTGGCGCGTTCCGTGCGCGCTTCACACTGGCCATCGACGAGCGTCGTGGTGAACGTGATTTCCGTGCCGTCTTCCAGCGTGTCCTTGATGGTTTTGACCCACGCTTCCACGGTCGCGAGCATCTCGTTGTTCAAACACTTGGAGATCGCGATCAACACGGTCGCAGGGCCCGCGTGGGCCTCCTCCGAGTTTTGCACGGAGCATTCCACAAATTCGCTCGTCTCGACATTCGCCAACAAGTTCTCCGCGAAGGGGACCGCCTGGAACGAGTTGAACGCTAGCGTACGAAGTCTCGCGCGGTCCGCCACCATGTTCTTGTTGAACGAGACGGACGCCGCCGACGCCGTGGACGCCGCGAGCGCAAGGCTCAGGGCCACCGAGGCCGTGGTATACACCTTCATGCCTGTTGTTTCTGCTGGTCTGTTGACCTTGACCTTGACCTTGACCTTGGCTTGTTGCGAGCGTGTTGCGTCCCGGTGGTCGAGAAGAAAAGACTTGTTTCTGGGTGTGTCCAAGAGAGCAAATCTCGCAATGAAGAAGTCGCTGCTTTGCGTTGTGTTGCTTTTGCGTAGGCCTGGCAGCCAGCGGTTGGTAGTGGCCGTGAGTAGTCGGCGCGATCCGTCGCTGCCGCCTCTTGAGCGATCCGTCGCTACCGCCTCTTGGTGGGGTTTTGTTTGTGGAGTGGGCAGTCGCGCGCGCCTTCTCCAAACAGGCGGCGCGTCGCTTCGGCCATTTCCCTGGTCTGGAGTCGTCAGTCGTTCAGCGGCTGATTGAGGGCCACACGTCGCCGCCGCCTTGTTCTGCTGGTGGGCCGATTCATGGATATGTATGCACACTGGCGCTGGTAGGTAGGCTTCTTCTCACTAATAAGGAGGTGGGGCACAGTAACCAACGTTCGACCGCCCTTACAGTACTAAGTTGCACAGGTAGTGCCACTAGTGGGGAGGGCCTTCATGGTCCATGGGGCATCCGGTGCGACATTTATGCTGCCGGAATGAGTCGCATCATGCGCCAACTCGCATGAGTCGCCAAGAAACCCAATGATGCGGTAATTTGTTCCATTTTGGAAACAACCCCTCTCCAGTGCTTTTACCGGTACAAGACCGGTAGATGAAGGAATTGCGACCGGTGAATTACCGGTATCGATCCATCTTTCTTCTATTTTGCAAAATGGGAGTGGATTGAAGCCCAGGTGCCATAACAAGTCCTGGATCGAGGACGATTTTTCGGCTGTTTCTTGGAAAAGTGACTGAACGGTAATTTACGGATTTCCTTCTTTATATTTTTCTGGGACTGGTGGATGTTTGCAGTCATTTGCAAGGTTTTTTTTTGGCACGCCAAAGTTTTCGTCAAACCCAAACCTGTTTCTTCTCAGAATTTTGCCTGGAAGGAAAAGCACAAGAAAGTCGCCCACAATCGACGACGCAATTGTCACAATCCTTATTTGTAACAAGCTTGAGAGGGCCGCAACAACCACAACCCACACCCACCATCAGGATTGCCTGTGAATTCGATTTTCGACCCAGTTAAAACCAGATTTTCTTGCTCTTTGGTGCGCGGACTGCTGCTGCTGGTGTGCGTTTCTCGCTTTTGGGCTCGTCCTCGGCACACACAACAGCTGGGCAAGTCTGTTCGGCCAGGAAGAGAAGAGCGAGTCAGAGTCGGCGCAAACCGAAAACGCGAGTGCACTGTCGGGCCGGAAAAGAGCGAGTCGTTTTAGACTACCGTGTCGGAATTGGGTGTTGGAGCAAGCAGAAAGAAGGCACCCGGTGGGACAGCTTCACACCGTCTACCCACACGTCCGTCTATCATTTGCCCACGGCTTGATTCGAGGCAGTAACAAGCGAGCCTGGAAGCCTTCGTCGCAGCAGTAGGAGAACCTCGCAACTTTTTTTTTCTTCTTCTCGACTCCAAGAAACAACAAGGTATGATAGGGGGAGGAATGATATTCATCGCCATGCTGGAGATGTGGTCTTGACACTATAGTCTTCTTTGTGGGATTCTAACCGTCTATCTGCGTGTCTATCCATCACAGGAAGAAAGACCTCGTTTCTTTTTCTTTTTTCCCCCTTCACTTCGCTTTTTAGACCATGAGTTCCGCCAACGATCGTCGATGGAGCTTGGCGCGCGCGACCGAATTCTTCAGTGGTGATGGGAAACCCGATATGTACGTTCACGTTCTCCTTCCCCCCAAATGGATGGACGAATAAACATGAAGACTGAAAGTTCTTTCTCTTTCTCATATAGGCTGGATATTCGCGGCATGACGGCGGTCACCAAAGGCGCCACGGGCAAGCGCGACAAGTTCCGCAAGAGCGTCTCCCGCTGTGGCGTGTCGATCTATGGGCCCAAGCACTCGCAGAGCCCCGAGGTCACGGTGGCCGCGGGTGCGCGCGAACGCATCTTTATCGAAGATCCACGGGCGCCGTGTCTCACGATCGACTACTCGAACGATGCCTACCGGTTGCTGCCGTCGTCGGAAAAGTTTTCCGCGCACACGGGCGTGTGCCAAATCCTTGGCACCAAGTGTATCCGAGGCGGCAAGCACCGGATCAAAGTGGGCGACATCATTCGCTTTGGTTCGGTCGGGCTGCTGGTCACGGAGATTGACACGGCCGGGTTGGGCCCCAATGACGCGTCGCTGTCGCCTTCGGAAATCAGCAGTTTGATCCAGCGTGTGATTTGCCACGACGAAGCCGTCGCTGATGTGGACAGCGGGCTGGACACGGACGATGACGGCGGCGACGCGTCGGGCAATGACGAGTCCAAGCCGCGCGCGTCGACGCAGCGCCACTCGACCAGCGCGATGTGTTATGTTTGCTACGACGAATCGGAAGAAGGCAACCCGCTGATCGCACCGTGCAAGTGCGCCGGTGACACCAAGTATATCCACTTGAACTGCCTCAAGCGGTGGAACACCAACGGCGAAAAGAATGAGATTTGTACCGTGCTGGACGAGACCAACGCGCGCACGTGCTCGATCTGCAAGTCGCCGTACCCGTCCAAGACCAAGCTCACGAACGGCAAGTACGTGTCGCTGTTGCCCGACCGCTTGAACCCACCGAGTATCATGTTCCAAGTTGTGACCAAACACTCGTCGTCGACACTCAACTTGTCCACGAAATACCAGCTGAGCTGCAAGATGCTGCTGGAAAATGACATCCACCGCCCACTGATGGTCGGGCGGTCGTCGCAGTGTGACTTGGTGCTCAAATACCGCACGGTTTCGACGATCCATGCGGAAATCCATTACGCCAAAGGAGAATTCTTTTTGAAAGACGCCGGCAGCTCCAACGGCACGCTGCGGTACATTTACCGCCCACTGACGCTTCACAACAACCAGTCGCTCCACGTCAAATTTGGCCGCACCGTGTTGTCGATCAAACCCACGAAAAAAATCCGCTTGCCGCATTTTTTCGGAAGCAGTGGCAACAACCACGTGGGCAGCAGCGGGCGGATGGACGGCTTTGACGATGATGAAGACCTCGCGCATTTCACGACGCCAACGAATGCGCGGCAACAACCACGCGTGGCGGCGCCACCGCTCTCACAGCATGACCGCGCCATTTTGCCGCCCTCCTCCTCTTCCTCCAATTCGCAACAACAGCAGCAGCCGCCGCTACAGCCGGAGCAACCACAACAGAATCTCCACGCCATGCAGTCCCAGTTCCAGAACTTGGACTTGTAGTGAAGAGCGTGAACTCAGTTTATCATGATTCGCAGTTGCAAGCCCGACGGCCGGACCAGCCACACATATATACACAAAAAAAAAAAAAAATGGAAGAAAAAAAAAAGAATTGATATTCGGAACAAAAAAATTGGTGATTTTCGATCACGACACAAAGTGACCGAGCGATTCATCAAGAGACTCCAATATCTCGATTTTTATGACGCCGGGTTTTGTTTTTTTTCTTTTTTTCCTTTTTTTGTGTGTGTGTTGTTGAAAATCCGATCCGTCGGAAACGCGGAGGCGCGCATTTCGTTTTGTTTTTGTTAATTTTTCATTTTCATTTCTTCTTTTTTTTATTTGTAATAAAACTGCAAGTTGAAAAAGCTAATTTTTTTTTTGTTATGGCAAACATTCCAATAACAAAAAAAACACAACAAAACTGGTTTTCATCCATTTAGTCGTCGGCCATGTTCGACTCCATGACACTTCTTGCCATGGTTTGGAGCATGGCCTGCTGGAACCGTGCAGCGATTTCTGGATGGCCTTTCTGCATTTGTTTGTACTTGGACTTGCTCAGGAAAAAGAGAAACGTCGTGGCTTTGGCTTCGGCCGTGAAATTGTGGCATTTGTTGAGAATCAGTTCTGAGGCGCCGATGATCCCGCCTTGGCAGACCCGCACGATCCGCTTGCGGCCAGAGAAGCCCGGTCCGAGTCCTTCGTGGACACTGGACGGCAAGTACACGTCCACTTTGCCGTACCCGACAAAGTACGTGCCCGTCACGGGCTGCCCGGCAAAGTACACGCAGTCGCCTGCCTGTTTGATCACTGGTTCAATGTACAACTCGCTGATGGCCTTGGTGAGCACATCCGCATGCGGACTACCATCATTCTCTTCTCGTTTCGGCAGCAATTCTTCGAGCAACTCGGTGCTGCACAGAGACGCGTCGCTCGCATCGCGTGGCATGCTCTCACTCAATGGGAAAAGCCCTTCGGCCACAAGGATTTCGTCTTCACACCACTCGAGCGCCTTGTCCAGTGTCGGAAACACCAGCGAGCCCATGGACTCGCTCGCCTCATCGTTGGCGTCATCCACGATGACCTCGTGGACCCGCAAAAGCGTTTCAATCTGGGGCGGCACGTCAGAAAACACCAAGACGATGCCATGCTGTGCGAGCAGCTGCTTCGTCGCGTGGAAACAACTGCGCACGGCGGTGGCATCCACGCCACGGACCCGCTCAAAGTCCAAGATGAAAAACCGCGTCCGCACGGCGTGGAGGAGACTCAGTGACGAGAGCGAGCCGTGGGTGGTGCTATGGAAATTATGGTGGTGGTGGCTTTGATTGTTGTGGCGGCTCGACTCGAGCGTCATCAGCGCGTCCGAGTCGGCCATGGCCACAGAGGTACTGTGGCGAGAATGCTTGGATGAGGACGACTGCAACGGAGGCGACGCGTCAAAGCCCAAGCCTGCTGGGCTGCCTCCTGCTGCTGATGGTTCTGCTGCTGCTGATGCTGCAGGAACATGGGCGTTCACGAGCACATGCTTGCGCACTTCTTCCATCATATTCACGGAACTGCCAAAGAAAATGAACCCGTCCAGCTCCAGCGTGACGATCGACAGTCGCTCGCGTTGCAGCAAGTCGCGTTCATACAAATTGCGCTCCACACGCGACCGTTTCATGACCCTCTTGACGCCCGACACGGCGATATACGACCAAATAAAGTTGAACGCTGCGACGATGATGCCCAGAACGATGCCGACTTCCAAGTTGGAGACGTTCATGACCAAGAACGTGAACCAGACGACCACGTACTCGCTCACGAGCATCTTGTGGCGCGCGTGCCACATCCACTCGGTCATCAAGTCACACGCAATCAGCGTTTGCAGAGCGCCGAAAAACATTTTCGGCACGTACGCGATGACAGAGAATGGACACAATACGATCGCGACTTCAAAGAGCACGATCAGCACGCCGTTGAGTCGGGAATCCAGCTTGGCGCGCATCGTGAAAATGGTCTGCGAGAAAATGTACGAGCCTGTGAAGCCACCGGTGCACCCGGAGATCAAATTGGACCACCCGACGGTCTGCAGTTCATGGTTATGGTCCAGCGGCTCGCCCAGCGCCATCTCCACGGCGGCGACATCCAATGACGACGAGAACGCCACGACAAAGTACATGGCGACCCACGTGGGCAACTGGGGCCACAAATACTGCGTGTTCATGAGCTTGAAATCGTACAATTCGTAAATTTCAAAAATGGACCGTGGCGCATCCGGCTGTGGGCTGATCCATCCAGCGGCCCGCGCATCCTCCAGTGAGAGCCCACAGACCAGCAAAACCAGGTAAAACACGACCAAGATCGCGACCATACAGCCTGGTAAGATCGCGACATGGTCGCACCGCGAAAGTACGTAAAACACCAAAAGTCCGGCGAGCACACCCGGTGTGACCAGCAAGAGCGAGTCGGCATTCGCGAGCTGCACCCAGTCGGTCGGGTCTTTGATGGTCTTGCCCGACATCATGCTCAGCCCGGCCTCCAAGCAGTAAAAGCCGATGAACGCCAAGTACCCGCCGACCACGGGCATGGGCAAGTATTGGACAAAGCTTGCGACTTTCATCTTGCCCGTGATGATAAGCGCGACGCCTAACAGCGCCGTGGAAGTGGCCAGCGTGAACAGCGTGGTCGCGATGACTTCTTCCATGGAAAACTGCTCGTTCTCTTTTGCACGCAGCGCCTGCACGATGGACGAGGCCATGGCCGAGAGGAAGATCAGTCCGGCGTCTTGCACTTGGCCCACGGCAAAAGGAAGCGAACTGGAGACCGTGAAGCAAAGCTGATGGACCGCTGCCGACGTGAGCACCAGTTTGATCAAGTCGGCCATGTACGGTTGAAACGCCGGGTCGCGGAAAATGATTTGCGCAAAGCTGATCATCACAGGGATGCAAATGGTCGTGTTGAGCATCCCGTAGAGAGCGATGCGCACGCCGCGGCCTTGCGCGCTGTCATCGGAAGTAGACACAACCGCTAGCGGGTCGTAGTCACCTCCGTCGATCGTGACGATGGGCAGCAGCTCCTCTTGGCTCGTGGGCTCCTCTGAGTTTCTCGCACTGGCGCTGCCTCCACCGACGGCGCCACGCAGCATGCGCCGCAAATGGTACGAGTGCTTGGGCGTCTTGAGCAAGTCCTTTGCAGCACTGGACGACAATGGAGGGAACGCCTTCAATGGCTGCGCGTGCGGCTTGGCTGCGTTGCTGCGCACGTGGAGATGCGCTGGGATAGAGCCATAGCTGGAGCTGGTGTGGTTTGCGGGGGACTCTGCACCTGCGTGGCTGTAGGTCGCTCGGTGTGGACGAGCGCGCGGCGTGCGAGCGGTCGCACCAGTCGAGTCCATGCTTTGAGCAGCGCTATACGATGGGTTTTTTCAACAAGCAGCCAAAAAAGGCTACAGTGTCAAATGCGTGGTGATGACTGCGGTGCGTATCCGGATGGTGGTGGACGCCAACGGAATGCCGTGCAATATGGACGAGGAGGTAAAGGAAGCAAAGGTGTGCGACGACAAAAGACTTCGAAAAAGCTCTGGCGGTCAAAAGTGGAGCCATTCGTCGGAGTCGACAATTCAGGTGGACCACATCACTTGAACATCCGGATCTTGGAGCAGAAAAACAGATCCTTGTGCAGCTGCCCTTGAGATTCCTTGCCGCAGTGTATCCGGAATAGAGGTGTAGTATACATGTATACGGACATCATCCCACAATAGTGACATGTCACGTTTTCATCGGATGGCGGCAACTTGAACGTTTCCTTCACATGCGTGGTGCCGGCCGTGGAAAACATTTGAAGGGGTAGTGTCACCCGTATTCAACGATCTATATGCCCCTACAACGAGCCCAGAGCATGACATCCCAAAGCCGAGGTACGATGCCAGCTGTCGGTGCACTTGTGAGCGCGAGGGAGTCCGAATCGGCCGCACGGCGCGAGCGTGAAGACGATGAATCGCGAGCGGACGCCTGTGACTCCCACGACGACGACGACGACGGTGACGACGATGCGAGCGAGGACGAAGTCACTACCGACGTGTTCGAGGTGCAGCTCGGTGGAGGTTCGTCTCCCTGGGCCACAGCGTTCCTGGAATGCGCATCCGAAGGCGACTTGGCGACCGTGACCAAGTTACTGGATGAAGGCAAAGTGGACATCGACGACGTGGACGTGGACGGCTTCACCGCGCTGATGATCGCCGCGGCGGAAGCGCAAACAGCGGTGGCGATGCATTTGCTTGAACGGGGCGCCGATGTGTCGATCCGCACCCATGAGATGCGCTCCACGGCACTTCATTTTGCCGCCAAAGTAGGTTTTCCTATCGTCCTGTGGAGGTGTTGTTTATCGGTTGACTGACTGTATGTTGACTGACTGTGTTTGTGATTGGATGGCGACTTAGAGCGGCATAGCCGAAGTCGTAGAGGCCATTTGTGAACAAGATCCACAGCGTGTGGACGCGCAGAACTTGGAAGGCGGTAAGTCGTGTTTGTTTATTTGCTGTGTGTTCCAGGTCGATCGTTTTTTTTTTGCTGATTATTTTTGCTTCGTTTGTGCGTATTTTGTTGGGTTGAACCAGATACACCGCTAGTGTGGGCGTGTACCGAAGGCCGCGTCGACGCCGTGCGCGCTTTGCTCAAACACAACGCCAACGTCAACGTCGTGAGCCACCGCGCCATGTCGGCGTTGATCTGTGCGGTGATGCTTCGAGAAATTGACGCCAGCGATGATGGCGACGACGAAGACGATGACGACCACGACCACCACCAGGGGTCGCCGTCGACGTTGTTCTCGGACGCGGACCGAGCCCAGATCGTGCTCATGCTGCTGCAAAAGTACGTTCTTAAACCCTTGAGAGTGGGGAATAGGGCGGGGTGGGCTCTCGATTTGTGGTAGCTGACTAATAGTCTTTTTTTTGTTCAGAAACGCCAAGCTGGTCAACTACCAAGACCGCGATGGCAGCACGGCGATGCATTTGGCTGCATCGCACGGCTATATCAAGTGTGTGCACGTGCTGCTTGAGTACGGCGCCGATCTCACGCTCCGCAATGCGATCGGACAGACGGCACTGGAAGAAGCGGAAGAAACAGGCATCAGTGATTTGTGTGTTTCGTATTTGCGAATCATTTGGAAGCGGCTTGAAGAAGAAGCGGCCGCAAGGATGATGGCTATGCTAGAGATGGAAGACGCGTCTCCTAACCAAGCGAATGGCAAAAGCAGCAAGAAAAGCAACAAAAAGAAGCAAAAGAAAGCCAAGCAGAAACGGCCAAGTAAGACAACTACAACGACGACTAGCACGAGCACCACGAGCAGCTCACTGGCTTCCGTGGACGCCGCGGCAGCGAGAGCAGAGAAAGATGATGATGACGACGACAAGCGTTCCAGTGGAGAAGGCAGTTCAGAAGACGAACAAGAAGGTGGAGAGGCAGACAAAAGGCAACAGCATCAAGTCCAAAACGTGCAACACATAGCAGCAACACCACCGACAGAGAGCGAGGGAGACGTGGTGGCGGTGAAGGCGACGCCAGCAGCAGATGATCAACAACACGAACAAGAAGAAGAAAGCAAAGACGCAGGTGCTGGACCAGCAATGCGCGAGGGCGGCGTGTGGACGACCGTCGGGCGTAAACATCAACAGTATCTGAGCCAACGCGCAGCGGAAGCGGCGACGGCGGCAGCAACCCCATCGGTCAAAGCAGCGACACCAATAGCTCACGGAGAGGACGGTGATGGCGGCGTGTCGACGCGCAAGAGTACGGCGCTTTGGTTACGCCACTGCCCATGTTCTTACCACCCAGTTTAGTGTTTCACTTGTTTTGTGTTTATTTTGCTGTTCCCAGAAGTGCTTCCTGTGACGCCTCGCTCCAAGACGCAGCGAGAGACAACTCCGTCGGTCTCCACTGGTACTGGTGGACCTCATCGCAGTGCATCCCAAGCCGCCACGCCCAAGTCAAAAGACGCCGCGTCGACATCAAGCAGCAAGAGTGCGTCTGAGATACTCTGGACTAGTAGTACCTATGGGTTGTTTTGGACTCACATGTGGCCGTTGTTTTGTTCGTACAGAAGTGACGCCAGTGAGCCCAAGATCAAGGCCACCCACGGCACCTCCACTGCCCTCCGCGACGATGGCTACCACGATGTCGACGTCATCTGCGTCGGCTTCCACATTAACATCCCCACTCTCGATGGGCAGTCCGTTCAGCACATTCCAGAGTCTCCACACCACGAGTCGGCTCTACGAGCGGTACAATGACACGGGCGATGCGCTGGGTCGATCTAGTGGTGGCGGTGGTGCAAGTATCGGTTCTGCTGCTTCGATGTGGCGTGGTGCACCATCGACAACCCGCACAAGTACACTGCCGTTCTCGCTTGCGTCCGTAGCGTCTGCTTCTTCTGCTTCTTCCACCACGAGCCAGCTCCACCAGACTCCAGCGATTTGGCGGTACACGTCTCCATCGTCTTCGTTGGCCGCGAGCACTACAGGTGGATCCAAGCGGTGGACGTCTTCGTATTCGTCTCATTCTTCCAACGACCACTACCACCACCACCACGCGCGGCCCGCTGAGAGCCGACCGGTCGATGACCCCGTGCGCCGCTTGCTGCGCTGCGGTTTCTGCGGGGACCTCGCCGACGACAACCTCCAGTGTAGTCGCCACCCATGCCATCAACTGTACTGCGGCTCCTGTCTTCGCAAAGCAGTGGCCGCCGCGGCTTCAGCAGCCGTCGTGTGCGTCAAGTGCGATCAGCCCATCCACCCAGTGGACATGGTGCGCAACCAGTTGGCTCACGCACAAGTCGCAACCGCACGGGCCTCCTCGTCCACAGTAGCAGCAGCAACGACAGCCGACTCGTCGTTTTCAGTGGGCTTTGCTGCTGTGGCGGCTGCTGCCGCCCACACGCTGGACGAGATGAAGTTGCTCATGCACCACACAAGCGACAAGATCCAGACGCTTCATCTGGAGCCATCGCTGCTCATGCCCAATGCCAACTTGGCATCGCTCAGCGTCGGCCAGCTCGACGCGATCGAAGAAATGCACCTTCTGGCGCTCCAGCAAATCACGCAAGCGCGGTTAGAGAACGCGCGCGCCATGGAGCGGCTGCGAATCGACGAATACCTCAAGAATACACGCGATCTGTTCCAGTTCACATCGACCACCACGATGACCACGGTAGCACCACCATCCCAGAGGTGATACTATCATGAATAGTAATATAAAAAGAGAAAAATATTAATACTACGTTTCCGTTTTTAATAGGTCCGCGCGGGTAATCCTGCCGCTGGCGTTGCGGATGACGTGGGAATGCCAATGTCCCCACTACGAATACCCATACTACTACTGCTGCAACTCGTACTGCTCAAACCATCGGCGTTTCCGCTCATGCTGAGGTAGCTAGTACTAGTTGTACAACTAGTAGTACTACTGCTGGTGGTCCAACTGCTATTTCCACCCATAGTCAATTCGTGGATCACTTTGAGTTGCTTTTCTGCCTTTTCTCGCTTCATCGTGGCCGTTTTTTCATGGACTTTGTCCATCAAATACCGTAGCGCGACCACGTACCAGTCGCGTTGCGCTTCGCTGGTGGTCTCAATATCCAGAGTGCGCGTGCGCGTGACCAGC
This sequence comes from Pythium monospermum, assembly GCA_023336165.1. NCBI lineage: Eukaryota > Oomycota > Peronosporomycetes > Pythiales > Pythiaceae > Pythium > Pythium monospermum. The sequence continues at coordinate 25,868 of JAADWJ010000055.1, forward strand.
GAAAAGCACCGCGACGAGGCCTTGGCATTCGTGAGGCCGGCTTTTCGGCTGCGTGTGAACACGCTGGTCGCGTGGCCCAGCTCGATGGTCTTGATCTGCTCTAACTGGATTGTGTCGCCGCTTCGTCCTTGCCAGGAGATCTCTCCGTACCGGTTGATAAACAACCGGGTCTTGTGCGGTCGCCCCTTGCGGCCATGTTTCCACACGGCCAACGTCTCCATTTTCTTCATAATTGCAAGTTCGGCTTGCTGGGCAATTTGCTTTTCATGGTCTTTTGCCAGATCCACTAAAAACTTCAAGCTCTTAAAGAGCCATTCGCGTTCACCGGTGTTTTTCGCCAAGATGTCAAACGTCCTCTTTTGCGTGATTAGTGACAGTGTGCATTTGGCGTCCTGTAAACGGAGCGTTCCCTTTTGAAGCGCCTTGACCAAGACGTCCGTGGTTGGCCCATTGCGTATGTCCATGATCTCGGCCAATGGGATGCTTTTCTTGGTCGTGAGCTTGGTACTCGACAAGATCGTAGCCGATGAAGTCCACTTGAAAGTGTCTCCGTTTTCGATCATCAAGTGGGTCACGTGGGGCTTGCCCTTGCGGCCGTATTTCATGACTGATGTGCCGCAAATACACTGCATCGCGACGCGGTACGCGGTCATTTTATGGGTGAACAGCTTTTCTTGCGCTTGCTTGAGCCGCTCGCGGGTCTCGGCTTCCCTGCGCACGTACGCAACCACGGCAAACCGCACGCTGAGTGCGTCACAGGCGTGGAGACGATGGCGCTTGGTGGCGTCACGCACAAGGGAGAGAAAATACGCGGCCCATTTGGTCGCGCGGATCTCAAAGATGTACTTGCGCTGCAGCTGGTGGATGTGGTGGCGAGCGAGGCGAAGTGAGGAGGATGATGAAGAGGAGGAGATAGAGCAAAGAGCTCGCACGTCAGGAAGAAGCATGCGAGGCGACGAGCACGAGATGACCGGTGGCTGTATGGTGGGTGCTGCTGCAGCTGGTACCGGAGCGACTTCTGTGGCTGGCTTTGCTTCTGTTTCCGCGAAGAGCATGACGTCCGAGTGGACGCTGTCATTTGTGGAGGATGAGAGAACGACCGAGTCGCGCCATGGACCAAAGGAGAAAGACGAGCGGTTGTTGTCGTCTTCGTCGTCGCCATCTGCATCGTCGTTGTTGTTGCCTGCGGTGCCGTTGGACTCGTCAAGTGTGAGAAAAGCAGCACTTTGTGGGCGTTGTTTCTGTGTCTGAGGCGGCTTGGCGTTTTTCCGTTCTGGGGTCACAGGGATCGCGAGCGAGACATTCGCGCGGCCGCCAGGTGACAGACAAAGCCGCACACTCGTAGATGATGAGGATGTGGATGTGGACGACGGCAGCGAGACGGGGTGGCTGGCTTTGGAGGTCGTGATCGATGGTGGGCGTGATGACGAGGACTTGGTGGTGGTGGTAACGTTGGCGGGAATTTTGTTTTGGTGGTGAGGGTGGTGGTGATGGTGGTCGGCATGGTCTTGATCCTGAGACTTGGTGCGCATGCGACGGAAGAATTGGTCGAGCGAGAAACGAGAGGAAGGTGGCTTGGTTATTGAGGACGACGACGAAGAAGAAGAAGACGACGAGCGTGAGTAGCTGCGTTCATTGGACTGGTGTGGCGTCGGTGCAGTCGCAGTGGTCGTCGTCGTCGTGTGGCGAAAAGACCGTGAACTGCCTGTGTGTTTGCTTGCTGCACGCGTCGGCGATGGCTGTGGCGGGCGGTGGCTAAACATGCTGAAGGGTGGCGATAGCAAGTGTGGTGGATGTGCGCGCGTCAATGGCGCCGATCCGATCCGATGCGACCCGACCCAAAGAAAAAGAATGACGAAGCGGTGAACAGTCGCTAGGTTGTTGTTGGGTTGAAGAAGCGTGGCGCTGCTTCCACAACAGAAGAGGACGGTATCCGCTCGACGCCGTTTCCACAATGCCGAGCCACACGGAGCGAGAAGGCCCTTCGATGAGAAAGGAAGAAAGCGGATGGCAAACTGGTCGCATGAGTCTGACATGAGCTCAATTCACATGGGACAAGAGACTCACAGAGAGACCTATCCAATAGGGAGAGATAGAGAGACAAAGAGACAGAGAGAGTTGAAGTAAGCAGGTGGCACTTTTGCACCGGTCCAGTGATGAGAAAGATCGAAAAAAAGCAGAATTTGCGAGCCGTTGGTTGCCAAGAAGTTGATCCGTGCCTTCCGCCGCTGAACAGAAGTGATACCGTGGGTGCTATTACTGGTAGCACACTGGCTGTTGGGGGTATTTTTGGTGGTGTTATTTCGATATTATCCACGTTAGTACTGGGATCTATGTCTGCTGCTGTGCGATGTGGAACGCGATGTACGGATACCGGTACCAGTATCCTGCCAGTTTGGCGATGCGATGGTGTATACCGGTAATATAAATACAAATGCACCGCTGGATGCAAACAGAATAGCTTTCTTCTTTTGGAGGGAGCCATCTGACTCCATTGTGCAGTCCCGTTGAAGTGGCAATCACTCCGCGATGGGTGCCAATACATGCGACGAAGCTCGTGGCAAAGAAGGCTCACCATTTGTTGTCGGTTTGGCTGTGCAGTTTTTGGCCAACACTCACTGGAAATGAGGGAAGCGTAGTGGCCAGTTTGAAGCATACCCCATGCTACCAGTACCGTATGTAGAATTCCATAAAAAAACCGCCAGGTTGCGGCAAGATCGCCACAGATCGCCCTCCAGTTCTGCAACACTGTGTTGCAGAACGGTGTTGCCAACACAGTAGAGCTGCCAGTGTGTCGTTTCGGACGGCTGCGCGCTGGCCTTCTCCTGCGCACAGCACTGCACTCAGGACCTGAGTCAGGTTGAGCAGGCTCCTATCCTATAGTGTTCGTGTTTTTTTGAGCAAACGATCCGTTGGCAACAGCAACAATTCAGCACAGTGTAACGGTATTAAATGATAGAGGTGAAGCCTATCAATGACAGTGCCTAAATCCATGACCAGGTCCATTGTTCTAGATATGTTTATCGTTTTACACAGGTAATGCAAACGAGCCACAATTGACCGTTATGAAATGAATTGATAAAAAACGATATTTTGTCTTAGAACTTGAAGTATAATAGCAGATCCTGGAACTAATTACGCATGGCGTGTCGAGCGTGTGGATCGCGCCGAGCCGAGTTCAATGTCGCTGACATGGGCCGTGGGTCCGGCGCCCATGCGTCCCAGCGTCGGACCCGCTGGGTGGTGCGGTTGGCTGGCATTGCCACCACCAAAGAACCGCCTTGTGGTCTTATCCTGGTTTTCTGGTGCGTTGCAAAGTCGCCACAAGAAATAGCCAAAAACGAGCACGAGGAAAACCGTCGTGAAGATAAACACGCCGACGCCAGTGGGTGTCTGGAAGAGCCACTGGAAGACCGCACTCGCAAACGATCGGTCCGTGAGCAGAGGAGCGGTCCCATCCAGTTCTGGCAATTCGTAGAGCTCCGCTTCGAGCTGAAACACGGTGGGCGATCCGCTGGTTGTGGATGCAGCGAGGCCACGATGACGCCCTCGCGTCTGTGACTGTGTGTGCACAAGCCGCCGCGAGGAGCCGCTGCTGCCGCTCGACACATCGGCGACTTCCGAGGCTGGGTAGTCCGAGAACACGACGACCCAAAAGTTGCCCGTGAACGATTCGTTTGTGAGCTGCACGACCTGGCCGTCCGAACTCACTTCGCTGGCGGTCGAGATGTGGGTAAAGTCGTACAGAGAGCGAGGCAGCGTCTCGCTGACGTACACATTCGGGTTTGTGCCGCTGGTCACGACTGCCGAGCTATTCGTGGTGGTGGCGCTCGCCAGCAGTGGACGCACACGGAGCCGCAGTCCCGAGTTGTCGCGGAAACTCGCAGGCACACGAAACATTTTCACCTCGCCACGCGCGATCGAAAAGCTGGCGCTGCAAGTCGAGCAAAGCAACGAGATGTTGGTGATGGCGCTCCACAGTTGCGGCATATCGAACGACTTGGGCGAGTTGCACTGCATGCCCGTCCAGCCTGTATTGCATTTACAGGATGGCATGGTGGAGGGCGACGGCGTCTTGGACGTCTTGGTCGCTGTGGTGTCGTTGGTGGCGATGGCAAGGCATTTGCCATTGTCGTTGCAGTTGAGCGCGTTGCCTGTGGAGCCACACGTGGGGGACGGGAAGATTGAGCCCTTGGACTTGAACAGTTCGACTTCCAGTCGGAACCGAAGCGTCTCGCCCGAGTACTGGCGGTTGAAGACGGCCACTTTGTAGCAGTCCCTTGATATGCTAGCGTACGAGCACGGCTTGTCTACGGACAATGACACTCTTTGTGTCGAGCGCCGCTGGGAGCAGCCAATAAAGTCTTGCTGGCTCTCCGTGAAGAGGGTCGGAAACCCATCGTCGCTGGGGCCGCGCACGAGAAGCAGCGGTAGCACGGGCGTCGGCCCAGAGAGATCGTTGTCGATGACCAAGCGGAACTGCGCCAATCGAATCGATGTGTCGTTGATCTCAAACGACAAGTACACCCACTGCCCGACATCCAGAAGTTGTGGTGAGGACGATCGGTACGCGATGTAGGAGGAGGTGTTGTTGATTGGTGGAGGAGTGGTCACCGCCATGCCAACTGTGTCGCTGTCGCTGCCGCTGTCACTGTTGCTGTCGCTGTTGCTATCGCTGTCTAACGAGGAAGACGCAGATGATGACGTTCCCCCCAACGACCACGGCGACAGCACTGTGCGGGTCACGCGAAGATCGCAGAATTTGCCAGCAAAGCCCAGTGGGCACGCACAGATCTGGCTGGATTTTGCGTTGCACTTGCCGCCATTGGAGCAGATGCCGTAGCTGCCCGTTTCCTGGTCACCATCATCCTCGCTGGCCGTGCAGTCGCTGGTCGCGTTGACCGTGAGTGTGTACGACAGCGCCTCTCTCGCGTACGCACTGTTGAACACACCGATGTAATACAAACCCGAGCTGAGCGTCGACGTCGCGCGCGTCACCACGACTTTGCGTGTCGTCGAGCCTGACGTCCAGCCATCCGAGTCCATAAACTGAAGGAGCGTTGACGACGAGCGAGTGGCCGCCGTGGTCGCCACGCCCCCAGTGTCTCCACTGCTGCTTTGGCTTTGGCTTGTGGTGGTTGTAGTAGTAGTGGTAGTTGTGGTGGTCGCCCCCACCGTTGAAGTCAGTACGACCGACGGCAGCTTTTCCTTCCGCACAAAGAGCATCGCGTCGCTCTCGCTCGACTGGATCGTCAGCGTCGCGACCAGCACTTGCCACTCATCTTTGACTTGCAGTGTGAACAGCGCCCATGCGTTCACTTTGAGTGCTTGGTCGGGTGTGGTGGTCTCCACTGTGAATGGCTCAGTGAACCGCTGCACCGACGCCACGGACGGCAACAGTTCTTTACACAAGGCCTGTTTCGCTGTCGGATTGGCAAACGTGAACGCGTCGTCACAGACGCAACGTGGCACGTCGTGGCCGCTGGCATCTGTCGCGACGCGGCACACGCCATTCCCGTAACACTCGGAAGTGCTTTGGATCGTTCCCGCGGTGGCAGCCGACGCATTCGTGGTCGTCGTGTCGTAGTTTTCCGTCACGACATCCGCGAGATCAAACGGATCGCCAGAGCTTCCGCTCAAGTCGAAGAATCCTCTGCCTTCTGCAGCTGCTTGCTTCAACCTGCTTGCTGCCCCACCACCACTGATTTGTTTGCCCGCGGTCGTCGCGTTCGGGCACGTACCCAAATCTTGGCAGTCTGGCCCACATTTGGGCACACTGCAGTCGTCACCGGACCAGTACCGATCACACGAACATACGCCTGGGTATTTCTATTATACCAAAGGCAACAACACAAGTCAGTACCAAACCCCACCCCTTCTTTGTGTACAAGTAACACTGCTCAAAACGTACGATGCCACACGCGCCGTGGTTGGAACAAGTGACGTTCTTGCATTTGTCCGTCTCGATCGACAGCGTGTACGCGCCGCCAGCGTACCCAAAGACGGAAAGGTAAAAGTACCCAGGCGTCTCCATCACGTAGGACGAGGTCGGTCTCGGACAGTACCGGAATTTGGTTTCCAGTCCACGAGGAAAGACACCGAGACTGCCACATAACTGGATTTCATCGCGGTCGCCGATGCCCGAATCGCTGGTGAACAGATTCGTCTTGGCACTCAGTGAGGTTGGGTACTGGTCCACGAACGACCCATAAAGATCCACGTCAGCGCCGCTCGTGCCGTCGTCATTCTGGTAGGTGACGGCAAACGTCATATCGTACGAACTCGAACGGAGATTGATCTTGTAGAACGTGTACCCTTTCTCTTGGATCGTACTTTCAACTGGTGGACTGGTCTCGGTGAGTTCCGTGATGGGGGCGCTGGACGGCACTGTACAGTCCACGCCCGAGTACCCAGAGGCGCACGAACATGCGCCGGTCGTGCAGTCGCAGTTGCCATGCGAGCCACACGAGGTCGCGGTGCACCCAGGCACACACTCGCACGCCTTGCCCGAGTACCCGTCGGTGCACTCGCACGACCCGTACGCACGGTCACACGTGCCGTGGCTGGAGCACTCGTCTTGGCTTTTGCCACCCGCGTACACGGGGCACACGAGCTCGGAACAAGTCAGCCCCGTGTAGGCGCTCGTGCACGTGCACGCGCCCGTCTCGTACGAGCATGTTCCTTGCGTGGAGCCGCCACATTCTTTGCCGTTTGTTGCACTGATCGGGCACGAGATGCCAGCGCAATCGTCTCCAACGTACCCTGGGTTACACTGGCACACTCCTGTCGCCAGTAGCACGCCATTTCCAGAGCATTTGTCTTGCAGCATTTGGCACAGCTTGTTGGCCACGGGACACATGATCTTGCCTTTGTACCCTGCCAATTTGAGCTCTCCGCCTTCCATCGGGCACAGCACTTCCTTGCCGTCCAGTGAGAGCCGCAGCCCTTTGCTCGTGCAGCCCAGCACGTGGTAACAAGTCGACCGCAACGCCGCCGTATCACTGGACGTCTTGGACAGACTCGACTGGAAACACTTGCTGTTTGGGCCCACAATCTCCATGAAATTGTCCGTGTTGGCGGATGTCGGCGTGCGTCCAATGTTACGGCAATCGCCGTTGCTGTATGCGCGATAGAAAGGACAATAGTCAGCGTACGTGTCGCGGCCGCCAAATTTTTGATCTTGGAAATACTGGAACCCCGCTGGGATGCTGGACGCGTACGATGCGACGTTGCAGTACCCTTTGGAAGTATAGTCGGCGGTGCACCCACTCTGTGACGATTGGCTGCAAATGTACTGGCTATTCCACGACGAGCACTTTCCCTGCGCGACGCCACAGCCTTCCATGTACCCCCAGGGTAACACTTGAGCGGTCTTGTAGTTCACTTGGTACCATCCGCTGTCTTCAAACAACGCCAGCGTCAGCGCCGAGTACACGGGATCGTACGAACTCGTCGCGGTCATGTACTCGTTCATGAGCATGCGCTTTTCCCAGTGGGACGAAAAGCTGACACTTCCCGAATCGCCATTCTCCAATTCAATGCCGGCGTCAACCCAGTCAAAGCAGTTGAAGTGTTGCTTGGCCTGCTTGGCGACACTTGGCGTCACGACCGTGCTGACCCAGATGCCGCCCGAGCGTTGCGTTTGCGAGACGACGTTGGGGTACCCCCACTTGTCTCCGTTCAACGGCTGGCGGAAATCATAAAAACGTGACTGGGAAAACACCAGCGCATGGGTGGCTTCGTGGATTGCCGTGCCGATTTGCTCGGTGCGCGCAGCGGCAGAGGTAGAGTCAATGCGGCCGGGGCCAAAGTTGGCATGGCCTGAGATCGGTCGCCCGTATTGGTCAATGTTACACGGTAATGCCCACGCGATCGTGCCGCCAGTCGTAGGCCGGCCCGTGACATGGAGAACAAAGTCGGCGTTGGCGACCCCTTCGGTCTTGTAGCTTGGTGGGATCGTGTTCGCGCAGCAAGCCCACTCGTCGCCCGAGTCACACGAAAGCCCCTTGACGATCAGATTGCCCACGACGCGTTGCACGGAAAGCACCGTTTGGAAATACTGTTGCAAAGACTTGAGCAACACTGAGACGATGAACTCGCTTTTCTCCTTCGTGAGCACATCGCCACTTGTGCAGGAATAGTCGCCGTCATCGACGGTGACGGTCTCGCCCTCTCGTGTGCACATGTACCCAGGGTCACTCGTGAGTTTGGAGAGCTCAAACACGATGCGGATGGGCTGAAACGATGACGAAGTCGCGGAAGCCGCCAGCGAGCGGCCAGACCGTGAAGAAGGAGAAGAAGACGAAGAAGAAGAGTGAGGCGACCGCAATCGCCGTGTGGCACCGACAAGCTCCAAGTAGTCGTTCACTTCATGGTCGCTTGGACTTTCAAAGGGCGTGAGCAGTTGATGCGACGTGAGTGATTCCGCGTCGACCGTTTCTTGAAAGCGGCGCGATTTCTCTTCATGGACGCAGTGGTGGTGGTTGGTCTTCTTCAGCAGTGGCTGTGTCGTGGCTCCGCTTTCCGCATCGACGACGACGTCAACGCCGTGGGCTGAGTCGCAAGTGGTGGCAAGCAGAACAACGGCGCACCACGCGGCTGCTGCCGTGATCGTCGCAGGGATGTGAAGCCATCGAGGCCGTCGCACCACAGGGTGGCGGCGATGAGATCCGCCCACCATCACGCTCAAAAGATTTGCACGGGCGCGTACGAGAGACTTCTGATAATGACACCAAAACAGACCAGACGAGGCCACTGAAGTGCACAAGACTTGCCACGCACCTCAGTTTGTTGCCGTAAAACGGATACGTCGGAAGCCCCAAGAGATACAGAGAACAAAAGACGCTCACCATTCGCTCACCCCATACTTGGCTCCACATGAAACGAAACGCACGCGCTGAAGAGCCGTGCTGGTGTCACACACATTTGTAAAGTGGGAGCCGTTTCACCACCCTCAGTTCTTCACCTGTTCTCCATCAACATGAAACGCAATGAGTTGGACACACCGGAAAAAGCCTCTCGCAGATTTTGAAGAAAAAAAACTCCTGGACACGCAGCTGGCTGGAATACAGTACAGGGTCACCTCCTCCGCATTGGGCCCTGGATTGCATGGAGTAGACACCGCACATATCGCGTGGTCCTGTAGATAGAGATGCCAGACACCCCATGTACAAAAGACATATGTATTTCTACATGGCGTTGGTGCTGACGCTATCATCAACCCATCGAATGCAGTTACCAGAACTGTCGGCGGAAACGAGTTGCCGCTGATCCACGCCTAGCGTCAACGCGGTGATCGCCATGCGATGATCCACGAGCAGTTTCTTGACCACAAACTGGCACGACGGAATCGCCTTGAGAACCGTGGGCGTCTCACCGCCAGCATTTTCGCCATGGTGGCTTCGTCGAGCGCCAACGCCGATGCGCACGGCAGTCTTGAGCACACCGGATGACAGACTCGTTGTCCGCGACGTTGGTGGTGGCGAGCTGTCGGTGGATTCTTTTCTTGTGAGCCGTTCACGGGCGAGATCAGAAGGAAACAGAAGTCCCCATAAAGCGATGGTCCCATTGGAATGGCCCGTGACGGTGATAACCCCATTCTGCCACCGCTCACAGTTGGTCGAGAGCCCGCACGTCTATACAATCACGCATTTTAGTTGTCAGTCCACAAATGAGATCAATATATATACAACAATGTGGTACGTACAATAGCACTGAGACCAACGGCTTGGATACTCGTGGCAGCCAGCAGATCCCCATTCACACTCCAAATTCGTAGTTCCGACGATGTACACGACACAATTCCACCGGTAGAGCTGTTGATGTCCACATGCACCACAGCGCCAGAGTGGCCACCGAGTTCGCGTAGAAACGTGCGTGTGCGCAAGTCCCACAGGATCACACTGCCGTCCTTTGATGCACTTGCGACCAAGTTGAACGCACGATCAATCGCCACGCTTGAGACAGCATCGTCATGACCAACGAGTTTGGCGATTTGCTTGAAGAGCCGCTGGCCAAACGCTTTGGTGCATTCTAGCACATTGACGACCGCATCATCACCACCAGTGACAAGCACCACGCCATCGTCCGAGAACGCAGCACAATTGATCTGGGAATGGTGGGCGCCTTCAATGACGCCGACAATCTTGTTGGCTTCGCGATGGCGTGCCGAGCTATTGTGGACGCGTAGCTTCATGGTCCCATCAGCGACACTGCCCCACTCCAAGTACTTGGAGAACCGCGGCGGCATGAACGTGCAACCCAGTCCGCGGCACTGAAACTTGTCACTCACGACTTGGACGTCGCCCACGGCGGTCTCGAGAGAGTTGGCCGTGAGTTGTTTCTTCAAGAACACATAATCCTTCCCGATAGAGACCAAGGCAGGCGCGAGTGGCGTATGCCACTTGATGTACGCCTCAATGCTGCCTATGGTGTTGCCTTCGTACGGTTGACCGATTCCCGGTGGGATGGGGCTGGCAGGCGATGATGATGCTGACGATGGCAATGGCGCCGGTGACGTGTACTGCTGGCTCAAAAGAACAGGCACTTTTCGAGCCGGATGGGGCGCCGTGAAAAGCTTGGAAGGCGTTTGGCCAAAGTTTTCAATCTGGGCCAGCATGGCATTGCGCATCACTGGATCGTCAATCTCATCCAAGTCCACGGCTCCTTCGTACGTGAAGTGCATAAACACATTCTGGGCATCCAGTGCCGCGGCGCCCGTTTGTTTGTACCCAAACACGAGATCGATCCAGTGGTGGAGATTCTCCGAGACGTACTTGGACTCGAGCGCCGTGCGGTGGAGGCGAACAAATTCACGTGGATCGCCATGGGCCCAGGCGGGTAATTTCACGTGCGAAACGACTTCTCCACTTTGAGTCGTCCCCAGATCATAGTTGTTGGCGTTGTACAAGAACTCGGGGAGGAAGAAGAACTCTGGGACAAGCTCTCGGACGTCTTGCAGATTCTCTGTCGAGGCCGAGTCCCACGACGATGGGATACTACGAAAGAGTCGGTCGGCATGGTCAAACGAACCGCCCTATGGAAGTTGGTACATCAATCCAGCCAAAAGAGGGGTGAGCATAAATATCCTGATTCGCGAAGGGGTTTAGAGACGACTGCAGCACATACCTGAAGCTCTCGCGCCAATTGGGAAAATGGCTCCAAGCGAATGAGATAGTTGATCACGTACGCAGAGCACGAGTAGTGGGTGCCGTAATGGAACGCTGGTGTATCCATCGGCCCGTGGCCCGCATCGTGGCTCAACGCCGCGAACCGCTCACGGAACAGCGCGGCTCGGTTTTCACCAAGAGCGCCCATCGGTTTGGTGAGATCGCGGAACGTAGTAGGGTTGTCCAAGTCCAAGAACGCGCTCGTGTAATCGGCAAGCACCCATGGAAACACAGGATACTGGGTGATATCGTTGAAACTGCGGCCAGCGAGCGTGTTGAGATGCATGAGATATTCAAAATTCGACATGCCGCCTTTGAGCCACCTTTTCGAGAGCGACTGGCGGATGCGCTTGACCGACAACGACAAGGCGCTTGACCGAAGCAGAGGATTCCAGAACACACTGTTGACGATCGGCATCTGGAAAAGCAGCTTGACGATTTCTTCTCGGTCGTGCATGGTCTCGTACTGCAAGAAAAACGTGGATCCAAAGATATCAAAGTACTCGATGCCCACTGGCCGTAGCTGGTACTTGATCCGGTAAAACTGTTTGACGTTCGTGTACTTGACACACCACCGCTCATTGGGTTGTGTGTTGGCCGTGCCCGCTGAGTTTGACGTGGTGTCCAGCGGTACAATAGTGTACAACGGCGAATCCGAGCTCTTGGAGCCAGGGAACGACAGCCCAATGTCTGCAAATCTATCTCGGATGAGATCCTTTGTTCTCTTTTTCCCCGTCGCCCCTGCTTTCGCTGGCGATAGCGAATCCGTGCCGCTTGACGATGGTGGTGCCGCGTTGGGACTCGCAGTGAGTGACAACCCACTCGCGATGGTTGACAGTGGACCATCAGAATCACCGCTAGACAGTTTGCCGTACCCGCCGACAAAGTAAATGGCGTTCCGGCAAACGAGGAACACCCCCATGGTCTTGGACATGCCAGCGACGTACGCAGCGTTGTACGAATGCATGGGTGGGTAGTCTTCCCGGTGCAGAAAGCGATGGATGCCACCGTAGATGTAGTCGGACGAGCTGTCAAAGATTTTTTCATCGGGATCAAAGTCAGGCTTGGTCGTCGCCTCTTTCGTGGACCGTGTCCGCGTCGTATCTGTTTGCCCTTTTTTCGCCCCTTGTGAGTTTGAGCGCTTCGCTTTTTCTTCGTCCTCGGACTCGGAGTCTTCCGACTCGCTCAAACCGGCGGTACCACGTGCGACGGGGTCCCCTTGGGGGAGTATGACTTCGTCGTCGTCGTCTTCGTCGTCATCATTCACGGCGTCCGCTTTTGGAGTTCGATTCTCTTTGTTGCCTGTCGCCTTGCCAGCGACGATCAGTGTGGCTTGCATGGCTTCGCGGTCAGCAGCATCAAACAACGTCGACGGCAGTTGGACTGGCTCGGAAAGATCATGAGAAGAAGAAATGATACCACTGATATCGTCGCCCACCGGTATCGTCACGTTGAGTCGCACCGCTTGATCACCTTCCAAAAACTCGCCAAAGATACGAGTCGCCAACACCCTCGAATGGTCACAGTGCTCGTTGTCGCTCTCACTCACAGCTGCGTCGTGTCACACACACAAACAACACATACAGCAGATTAGTTAAGAACCCTATCGGTCTGACCGTACAGTGATCCGCGTAGCCTACCTTTGAGGATGGTCTTCACACCTTCGACATTGCATCTCGCAGCAAGCTCATGCAAGATGTTGACGTCTCTGTGCCGCGGAGATAGGTCACTACTCTTGGACCGTTTGTACATGAATTCACGGTATGCTTCGACGCACTGATGGAAGTCCAGCTTCCGCTGCAATAGATCAGTTGATGGTGCTGGCTTTTGTTTCTCCTTGTCCGCTGTGGCGGATAAAGAGCTCGGTGGGGCGCTATCACCGCTCACAACGACAGTGTCCAACGTGTAGCTTCTCACCAACCGAAGCCGTAAGCGCTGAGGACCTTCGGTGAAATCCAGCCGATACCGAAACGCGTTTTGCTGAAACACACTTCGCTCCACGTAAAACGGTTCCATGGTTTTCGCAGCGGCCGCGCCACCTCGCGACGCAGTTCGAGGAGTAGAGAGCGTCAGATCAGTCACCGTCACTGTTGGCGGCTTGGTCGCTTCATTCCACCCACCCAAATGCCAAATCGCTCGAGTATTGACCAGCCTCGCAGCCATTTCTCGCCAAAGAGCAGTGGCATCTTGCATTTCTTCGATGGCACTTTCTTGCGAGTTTGTATACTTGAGCAATGCCTTCCGCATCGCGACGCGACACGACGAGTCAAGAAGCAATGCGTCACTGATACCGGCACCGTCATCAATACCGTCCTCTCTTCCTCCAGCGGTACTTGATCGTTGCTCAAACTCGCCTTGGTGGAAGTCAAGCAGAAGACCCCAGTCGCTTTGAGCAGATCGGGATGAGTTCGCATTCATGTTGACTTTCCGGATCGACTCGCACGACAAAAGAACGTCGATCATATGGTGGAAAATCGGTTCGGTTCTTGTCAAGATCAATTCGTTGAGCAACTCAAAGTTTTCAGTGAGCCAGTTGTGGAACTGCAGCCAACTTTCACGACTGCTCGCCGCTGCGGCGAGTTCGCTGCTGTTCACTCTTGCCGCTGCTTGTTGCTCGTGGTTCATCCGTGGAGTCGTGACGTACATGAGCCGGTCAAAGCCCCCGTGGAACACGTCGATGACTTCCTTTTTGTTGGCCGAGATGTTTTGCAAGAGCGACACTTTCGGCTCGACGATCAGTAATTCCTTGAGAACGCCTGCGCGCTGCTGGATCAAAAACTGCCAGATCCCGATGGACGCGTACCGCACATTTTCCGAGTCATCGACCAACCAGCGAAACAACTCGGCTGCTAAAGACAACATAAAACTTCGATCCGACTCGGCACCGATTCCAAACTCCTTGTGGAAAGCCGCAGCTGTGAGACTCTTCATTTTGTTGATGTGGACGTTGAGCCCACCTCGTGTCGATGCTGGTGGTGGTGGTGATGCCAATGATGATGAAGCACCGTCGCCCTCAGCAGTTGTACCAGAACTATGGTGCTGATATGTCGTACTACCACAGATGATAACACCGGAGACCTTGGTCTGCTGGATGAAGAATGGCTTCGCATTGAGTAGGCAATCGAGAAGTCGTTGTGGCGGGGATGTGTTTTTGTGAAACCCAGTAAGCTCGCTCAACAGAACCGTTTGCGCGCAGTAGACAAAGCACGCGTAGAAAAATTGCTGGTCATCGGCACCGATGACTTGCGTCACGTGTGGTTCCGCCAACATTCGCACCGTGCTCAAGAAGAAGACCAACACGTCGGTGCCAAAGCAACTCGAGGCTACACTTCCATCTCCTCCCTCTTTCGCTTGATGAGAGTCTCCACTGTCTCCTGCCGCATCGCATGCCCCGTCCGTGCCAGCACTGCGTGCGACGCCTTGGTGTCTTGATTCATCCACGAGATAGCGAGCAAGCGCAACACTCAGCGTGCACACGTTCTTCACCACAGAAAACGAGCAGTTGGCTTTTAGTGCTTTGCTATGGTTGACGACGTGCACCAGGAGAGCGAGCCAGCATTTCTGCCCGTCGCCAGGGGCAAAGATTGAGGCACGACGTTCGATCTCGTCGTCGACACACTCTAGCAAGAAGATCATGTGGGTGGCAAAGTCCTCCCTTTCAAACAACGTTCTCGTGATGAAGATCTTGAGCAAGTCGAGGCATGCGACCGCACGTTCGCCATCCATTGTCTGTGGTGGACTACCGGAGAGAAGAGAGGTGAGTGCATGCTGTAAAGTTTCCTTCGGCTGGTCGCAATTGCTCAGAGAATCCTCGGAAGCCACGGGAGCAATGAATTCTTGTCGGTACATGAAGCACTGTGTGATCACCCGCAAAACTGTAAAATTCGAGTGGCACACGGTGGTGTAGAATCCTTCGTTGACTTCGATTTGGAAGGATAGCTGTGTCAGCACGATGATCGTGACTCTGTTGGCAATTTCCGTCTCCATGACGCAATTGTGGTAAAGTAACGAGCCCAAGAGCTCCCAGACTTGATCGAGGCACTGCCGTTCAGTCAAGTTCGCAAACCCACTGGCCGTCGGGAGCGCATACTGTTGTGGTCCATCAGTAGCGAGCACGGGATCGTGGTACTTGGTTTCTCGGATCGGAATGTTGGACAAATACGCTAGAATCGCTGTGTAAAAGTTGCAATCCGAGCTGTACGCTTGCAGCGCTCGCTTGAATTTGAGTAAAAGTGACTGGCGGCACAGCAGGTACTGCGCAAACATGGAAAAGTTTTGGCACAGCGACAATAACACTCGCGTCGACAAAAGAGCCTCCAACGGAGCAAACGGCCCACTGTCGATGCGGCGAATGATTTCGAGTAACACGATCTCCAAGCTGTCACCATGCGAGGGACTACCACTTGTTGAAGTAGGCGACGCGAGGTTCGCGAATGCACCGTCCAGTCGGTCTTTTTTCTTCTTGGAGACTCTCAGCGCGGACGGACCTCGGTACAAAACGGCATCGACGATGGTACACGGAAAAGGATCAGCTGCTTCCTCTTTCCATTTGGCTTTACCACTCATGCTGGCGAGGCGACGGTCAGCTTGAGCCCCCGAACCATCGTAGTTTTCGATTTCGTGAAGAAGAAATTGCAGAAGCACGACGCGGAAAGGACTTTCGCTGTTTGTGAAGGACGCTTGGTTTGCCATGGACAGCAGCAAATGCTCCGCGATGATCGTGACGTCGTCCACGTGATTCTCCAGATGGAGAAACATCGTCAGCAACCCCAAGAGCTGCTCGAGAATCTCAGTCAACGTCACATTGTCGAATGTTGGGTAGCAAGCGCGATTTTTCAGACACGAGACAGCGTCGAGTTCGTTGTCGACATTGCAAACGTCAGCCGCGTACACCAAGAGCCACGACAAGAAGCCAGCACGTCGCAGTTGTCGAGCATTGAAGATTGCGTTTGGATTTTCGGGGACAAGAAGCACGCGCACGTATGCGATGACCTGCAGCTGAGAATTCGGCGGAAGCGACTGCCGAAAATGGCGCGACAGGATAATTTGAGAGAGTGCCGCAAAGTCGACAATCAATGGATGTGCAAACGCTGACGGATGAGAAGTGGACTTGGTTCCTCGTGAGCTGCTGCCGTTTGTGATCGTCCCACTGAGTGCGAGTCGGACGATCGCCTTTAGAACGGCATCATCAACCAAGTGGATACGGCTTCGAATCATGTTCATGATGAGAGTGTACCCGTTCATTTCCAGAAACTCCGCCAATGACGACGGATTGCGCCGCATGCACTTGACAAGTAGTTTCAACGCGGCCGTGAGTTCGATCGAACGCCACGAATTCTCCACCAGAGGAAGTAGTAGCTGCGCGACACCACCGAGAGATGGAACGACTTTGGCAAGGTTCAAGGGTGTCGATCGTTCGGTGCCGATAAATTGAACTTGTGCTCCCGGACGACCAGTATTTGAACCAGCGTTGGCCTTATAATGGGAGTTGGCAAAACTTGTGTTGACAGAGAAGATGACATCGCTTTCTGGGAGCTTGAAGCTGCTGAGGACGTCAAGGATCTCCAGGCCAAACACGCTCAACGCACACTCCATATTGATAAACGCGCTGAACCCTTCGAGCTTGAGCTGCCTTTTTTTCGAATCCGACAGGCGACTGCCTGTGTTTCCGTCACTCTGGTCGTCACCTTTCTTCATCAATAATTCCGAGAACGCGGTTCCTAACTGGAGTTCAGCCAATCCAGATGTAGAGGATGTCCCACCAGTCGCATCGTACCACTGGCGACGAGTGGCCTTCACGAGCTGGGCGAGCTGGACGCGCCTTGCAACGCGTGCTGCTTCAACACGTCGTTTCGTTGCACGGTCGAGTTGGTTCGTTGCGATCGCTTCAGGCCAGTCGCCGATGGAGCGATACGCGTGGCCGCTGAATTGGCCATTAAACGAAGGTCCAAGTAGAAAGATACAGGCGATCGCATTGCTCTGAAGAATGTCTTCCACACACCATGTTGGCCCAAGGCTCCACGGCAAGGCCGGGAAAGTACCACAGATTTGGATATCTTTGCCAAGGAAACCTTGCATCCCACCGGATGTTGGCGCGGTCGGGTATGACAGCTTTTTAGTGGCGACCTCGGCACCGTCAATATAGAGCACGACTTGAGAACTACCCAGTGCTGCCTTGCGATGTGTAAGCGCGACGTGATGCCAATGCGCCGCCTTTTCGTTAAGCTCTTGATCATCTTCGTCATCATCAGCATAAATCGCGTCGGCACGGAGAAGCTCCATGTTCACGTTCTTGAATACTGCTGTCGTACGCCTGAGCACGGGGTTCACATTTGATCCCGCCGTCGTGGAGCCCGTGTCCACACGTAGACATGCCGTGGCTTGATCAAAGTAAATGCGAGAGAAGCAGCCAGATGATTCGAGAGAATACGCAGACATCAAGCACACAAAGCCCTCGAGGCCGACGTCACTACTTGGTGGTTCAGCAGAACCTCCGTCATTGCCAGCGACGAACAAAACCTCACCAGCCGCCCCACCGTCCGCTGTCGCCTTGACTTTGGCCACTGTTTGACTGCTGATACTTTGGGATTGCTGAAGCGCGCGAACCCACATCTCTGCGCTCTCGGCATCTGCGCTTTTGGCGACGTAGCGCTTGTCGTGACACCAGATAAAAAATTCAGATGGCCCACTCTGTTCAACGGCTGTCACTGTGAGAGTTTGTTCAGGGCCGCCGGGCACGCTGCCCACACTGAGACGAGCTGACTCAGTCGACTGCAACACGGACAACTCAGCCCCAACAAGCACACAGTACGACTCCGCAGTGTCAGCATCGTCTCCATCGAGTTTGATCACGAGCGGGCCTTCGCATAGCGCCACACAAACCGTGCTGCCACCACCGCCGGCCGTAAATTCCGAGACCAACTCGTTTGACATGCATCGTTTCTTCACCACACGCGGGAAGCGCAGCCAACACGAGAAGCTGTAGCCATTTGCTGGTGGCCACGCACGATCGCCTTGATTCACAACGTGTACGTATCCTGATGTCATGCGCGTCCTCACATTTGTGCCGACCATGACCTGCGGGATCGTCGAGCCTTTCAATGCGACTTTAAGCAGACTCAGCCCGACTTCATTGCCCTCGCCAGCCGAACGCTTGGTCCCAGAGATGTCCACGACGCAACTTGGATGGTAATGATTACCTAGCAGCCGTGGCATGCCTTTAGCAATGACACGAATAAATTCTCGCAAGTGCGAAGTCGACAGCTCATCCTTCGAGATCTCGACGACGAAATGGAAAAGTTCGTGTTGCAGTGGGCACGCTCGGTCTTGAAGCAAAGCCATGATCGGCGGCTCGGCAATCCATCGGAACACACCAGCTTCCACCAGACTCGCGATTTGCTTCTTCTTGGAGAAGCTAATGTCGTCATTGGATGTGATCTTGGAAACGAGTCGCTTCAACGATGTCTGAGCGTCCACCATCGGCATATGTGGCAGCAGACAAAACAGTGTCTGAACGGCGTCTGGGTTGCGAATCTTGTTGCGAGGATTGGCTTGGCCAGTGATCAGCTCAAAAACGCGATTGAGAACGGATGCCAAACTATCCGTCTCCAAGACGCCCGACGTCATCAAACAACTCGCAAGTGTCGAGTACCCGATATCTTTGGTGAAGTGGTCGACACTGCTCTTATTGTAAACGTGGAGGGGGTCCAACGTGACACAGAGGATATCGAGGATCGCATCCAAGAGTTGGAATTCGTGGTCACTGGTCGCTGGCTCGTTCATCTTTTGAAACGCCGAAAGCATCGACACGAGGATCTCGTAGCCTTGGCAGCAATGCCATGCGTTCCAGAAACGTTCTTGTCCTCGCAGCATTTGTTTGATCACTTCCAACACAAACTGTTGCTTCTTCTGAGCCGCCCGCACACGCTGCAGCAACTCCAAGATTTTTGTCAAATCCGATTCGACACCTGCCTGCAGAATCTCGCCATGCGGATCGACGTTCGCTGGCTCGTTCGATTCTTCTGGCGACCCACACGGACCATTCGCAGCGACCGCCAGCATAATCAGCACAGAGTAGACGGATGCAGACACACCCACGGTCGGCAATGGTGGCATTCCATCGTCCAGCATGGCCTCTGCGATCACGTATAGCGAATGGTGGATCTGCATTTCCCGGAATTCGGCACACAGTGGCGTGTTTTCTTTCAACATCAGACACGTGGTCGTGCTCCACATCGCAAGGCGTGAGCTAAACATTTGCAAATACTGATGCTTTTGCACCGTTTGCGACCCACCACTGGCCAACAGCGAGCTGGCAACCTTGACAAAGAGAGGGTAGATGCCTCGTTCAAGCAAACCAAACGAATGGAGTTCATCTCGATACGCCGACACGCTTGAATTCTGCAAGATCTTTGTGATACACTCACACAGCAGCACCGCTGGCGATTCGATAGCTTTGGACTTCAATTCTGCCGTTTGTGGACTGGCTTGGGCAACTTCTTCAAGCAAATCGACTACTTCTGCCGCTGAGAATTCCACGAACTGACTGCACAAAACAGCAAGGATCTCGATCGGGAGAAGCGAATCGGCTTTTGCAGCGACACAAACGTACTCGACAATACGCAAAATGATCACGCGCGCGTCAAAGAAATCGACAGTCGGAAGCTTGGAGAGCATCATCGCAAGCGCTTGCGTTTTCTGTTCCAAGCACAAGAAATTGTCGTACGCACTCGTGTATACTTGAAGGATGGTGGTCAATAGTTGAAGCAGCAACAGCTCTAAACGCGCCTTGGCATCATGATCCGCAGCGCGTTGGGCAGCCTTGAGCTCATTCATGGACTCCAACACGAGATCTCGCATTGTTAGAAACGCGCCAATGTTTCTCGCTCCACACGTGATGATAGTCGCCATGTTGTCATCGTCGCCACAAACACCAGCAAACCCCGTCCCCAAAGGCAGTAACAGCGTGAAGAGGTAGATCAAATTTGATACTTGCGATTCCGAGACTTTCTTGACAAAATTCGAGAGCAATTCGTACCCACCGGAGGACTGGAACTCACCAAGCAACACCAATGAAAACCGACAGGTCTTCTGTAGAGCGTACACAAGCGATTTGACACCGGGTAGTGGATCGTACGGTCCCACGAGTAAATACTGGGCTGACACTGGATCGCCAGTCTGGTCTTCGTCTTGCTCGGTCGCGGCATCGTCTCCACTTTGGACCGCGGTCATCCGCTGCGTGACGACAGTTGTGGCACTCGTGGGGCTTCGATTCAGCCCCAAGGCGTCTCCTACAGCAGCAGCAATCGGATCTTTCGTGGAGGACTGCGGATCCGCAATGGGTGATTTAGTTGTCGTTATCAGCGCTCGCAAGGCCTCCGCAGCTGTAGTAGGAGTCGCCTGGCGCACGTCGCCGTACCGCGCCATCAATCGCACGGTGCGCGCGATGGTGTTGCAGTCATTCAGATACCACACCAGACCAGCATTGAAATTCTTGTCGGAGATGGACGCGAGAACTTGGCTGGACATGTCTCGCAGATACAACGCGCTTTGCGGGTATTCTTCAGCCGTCAGGTAGATCACATTCGGCAGCTCACATCGAAACAACTCCATCAGCATGACGTTCGACGCGATGGCTTGCAGGCAGCTCATGAGGAAATGAATCGGCCGTTCCAAATCCGCCGCGCTCGTTTCGGATGACGACGCACGTGGACTTGCCGTGTCCATACGCTTGAGCTCATTCTTGATCAAGTAAATCCGAACTTTATTCACAAAGTCCAGCACCAGCGATGGGAATGCGGTCTGCTCGCACAGCGCAAGTCCCGCTGGGGATGAGAAGTAGTTCTTCAGCAGCACGAGCGATGGATCGTCTAAAAGAGAGCGAGGAAGCGATGTATCAGAGCCGGATCCTTCAACAGCAGCTCACCGACAAAACATCGTACCTTTCTCCAAGAGCTTGTCAGCAGCCAGGTTAATGAACCCACACAGTTGCGCGAACTCGTTCTGAAACTCGGCATCTTGGATCATTTTCGTGATTCTGTACACAACACGAACACGAGAGAAAGAAGAACAAAAAAAAAAGATTACCAACAAATCTGGCAGAGATCCTTCATGATTGAGCGCCACTTACACAAGCTTGGTTCTGGCGACAATCTCACGCATCAGCATCTCCAGGTTCTGGTTGAAGATCTTGGCTGGTACTGGGATGGACGGCATCGTTGTAGGTACCGGCGGTGGTGACGATGGCGCTTTCATACTCGATGGTGACGTGAAAAACGAATCCCAGTTGCTCCGAGGTCCATTCTTGTACACGTTTTCATGGGTCGCGGGGCTTGCCGCACGACGCGCACCATTCGTAGTCTTGGATTGACCAGACGCGGACGACGACGGCGGCGTCTTGTCCTGAGGGGATAGCGCCGCGCCTGGCGACTGCTGCTGATCCTTTTGCTTCTGGAAGATGCCGCCAAGTAACTTCTTCATCTTTGGTTCTGCTGATTAGGGATGCCCATCGACTCAGGGGGGCGGGGGATCGGGACGGCAACGCGCCCGCAGAAGTTGGCGTTTTTCCGACCTTGCCAACATTGTTCCAAGAGACACAGAGTGATGGTCCACACAGAAAAAATATGCGTTCACACAGGTAACACAAGGGGGTACGCTTGGTTACACGCGAATGAAAGGTCAAGTTGCGATGGCGGCAACCAATGGTGTCCGAATGCGAATCCGAAGAACCGTCGCCTCTGTACCAGAAGAACTGATCGTATCCGCCACAAGGGATGACAACGTCAAATGTGCAATTGGTGAGCGGATGGATGGGGACTCTTCGGATGGTGAGAGTGCGTCGAGAAGCGTTGTGTGGTCACGCGGCGGCCGACACCACGCGGCGGTTTGCATCAAGCGGGATTCATTGACCAATGATGAGTGGATTGACGTTTCGCCTGATGAATTGCACGAAATCCCCAGCACACTATGTGACGAGATGGCGTTGCTAACGGATGACATGGCAGCTGCCATCGGCATCGCAAGAATCGTGGAATCGCGCCAGCTCCAGCGCCTATGTGTTCTCACAACAGGCTCGACAGCAGCGACAGCGTTTTGTCTGGCCAAGTATGTCAAGGAAGTGCTTGTAAGTGGACAGGAAGATTCCCTACCAATCTCAGTCGGTTTCATGGACGGGCGTTCGACCGACACCAGAGTGTCTATGTTCGAGTCACTCGCCACGGTTTCCCAGCACGACACGAAGAGCTGCGCTGTACTTGATTTTGATGGATGCATTGATTTGTGCTGTGGTGAAGAATCGCTCGAGTTTGCAACGTCTCAAGTGGATCCGCTCGGAACATTGATACTGCTTGATCGCAGAGATACATGCGTGCCTGATACCAAGATCTCGATCCCTCTCAACATGAACACAGTCGTGGTCAACGAACTGACGCTCGTTCACGTCGGAGACTACCGTACCGAGATCCCCGCTGCTCTAGACTTTCTGTCCAAGCAGTCACCAAATCTCCAGCCCATGTTGTCCAGTTTGGTGCAGTAGGACGTGAACTCCTCCTGTTCGCAAACCACCTTTTTGGAAATCGAATAAATATTGTTTTCCCGCCATTTTTCGTTTTGGATCCAGTAAATTACTTCGACGCAACCCTTGTCATCGCAACTTATGTAATTTTCAAATGATTCCGTGTAATTTTCTTCAAGTACTTTTTACGGGGTCCGTTTATTACGCTTGGTAAAAACTCATTTCTTCTCCATCCTCCCCGAATGTTTGGCCCAAAAAGAAAGCTTCCCCATCCTGTGAAGTTTCTGCGGAAAACAACCGCCGCATAAAATACACTCGCGCTCGAAGCGAAGGAAAGAAAAGCGCGCGCCAAAGGGCCAAGGAAATATTTCGTCGGACCAGGCCATGGGCCGCAAACCGAGCAACGTTTACGACTTCTTCAACCGCCTTGAGCCCCTTGACGGCAAGGGTCTCGTGCGGTACGAGTGCAAGAAGTGTCAGAAGCAGTATGCATCGAACGCCACACGACTTGCTGAGCACTTGAAACAAACTGGCTGTAGCCCAACCTTTCAGAGTAACCAGCGGACGACCACCACCGTGACCGTCGTGAATATGGCCGCCGCCGCCGCTGCTGTGAACCTGGCGCAAGTCACAGGAGCTCCACCTCCGTACGCCACACAGAATACGCATGTGCTCACGGGCCTCAAGAAGGCGGATCATCTCATCACAGGTATGCTTGATCCGGAGATTTCTCCGGATACGGATTTGCTGTTGCGGTTGGCCAAGCTCTCGACCTGTGCGATTGCCGATGCTCTCGCACAAATGAAGATCCAGGGCCACCTTGTGGATGTGGATCTTGTTCGCGGCTATGAGAGTCCGCTGTCGATGAATATTTGTGGCCCTGCAGTGACCGTGAAGGTGATGCCGTCGAATGGCCCCACCGTCAAGAAACTACCGTTCAACTACGTAGACACTGCCGAGATGGGCCAAGTGATCGTCATCAGCGCGCCCGAAGGATCGAGCACAGCTGTCTTTGGTGGCTTGTATGCGACCGCAGCTAAAGCGCGCAGTGTGGCTGGTGTTGTGACGGACGGCCGCGTGCGTGATGTTCAGGAGCTGTGCTCGATGGGATTCCCAGCGTTCTCCAAAGGAACGTCAGTCCACGGCCAGCGTGGCGCCACGACCGTTGTCGACGTTGGCTGCCCGATCACTGTCGCTGGCTGCGTTGTTCGCAACGGGGACATTATCCGTGGTGACATCAACGGCGTGATCGTCATCCCGGCGGAGCGTGCGAACGATGTGGTGATGAAGGCCGAGCTGATCGAAGAACAAGATAACAAGGTCGCGGACGCTGTCCAACAAGGTGAGCCTCTGGAGCGCTCCATGCAACGTTTTCGATCAAAGAACCTCTGACATGAGACTTTCAGCCAAGACTACTTCGACGTTTAATGAGCTATGGCAAGATATCTAAAGAGAAGAACCAAGCACCACGTCCAGAACCAGAGAGAGCCGCAACAAGCGACGACAAACCAAAGCGAAGGACGATAGATCGCCAGCGGTTCCTGATCCTGTTTTTTTTTTTTTGAGCTCCGCAGGACTCTTGCAGTATTTTTGTGAAGTTTACATAGGTAGGGTAAAAAACGCTTTTTAGCACTGATAAGATAACAAGTGACATGTGATATATGATAAAAACGCGTTAAGGTTAGAATACGGTTAGAATAATTCGCAATTAGCCGGACATGTTTCCTGTGGAAGAAAGCAAAAAAGCGAAAAGTCAAAGCAAATCAACAACTGGAATACCAGTAATCATGGCGGATGTGGAAGTAGATTACGAGAGCGACACGGCCATCGCCATGGAGGAAGAAGAAGAAGTACAAGAGAAACAACAGCGTGATGTCAAGCCCGCGATCAAGAGCGAATTGGCGTCGTCCCGTCGAGTCGAATTGATTAGTACCGGAAAGAAAGATGTCGACGGCAATGGCAGTGGCCGCCGCGTCGTCAAAGGCCGTGGCAAAGGCACCGCTGCGATGGACAGCGAGCGGTATCCAGATGAGAAAGGCGTCTTCGAGAAGCTCAGTGGCGGTCCAGGCAATAGCAGCAGTAGTGGTAGCAGCAGCAATCGCGACCACAGCACTGCGATCCAGTCGGTGGAAGGATGGATTCTGATCGTCACAGGCGTCCACGAAGAAGCGCAAGAAGAGAATTTGCTGGATGCGTTTGCAGAGGACGCGCCTGTCAAGAACTTGCATATGAACTTGGACCGCCGCTCGGGGTTTGTGAAAGGGTACGCGCTGGTCGAGTTTGAAGACTATGAAGCGGCAAAAGATGCGATTGAACGGATGGATGGCAAAGAGATTCTGGGCAGTACAGTGCGCGTGGACTGGGCTTTCCGAAAAGGTAACGAGTGTCGATACGGACGAGAATGAGGAATAAGAATGCAACGATCTAATTGCTGTCTATCTCATATGTGCAGAGGCGGGCACCAGTGGCAATAGCCGTGGGGACGGTGGACGCGGACGTCGTGGACGGAGATAGAAGAAAGCACACACACAAAGAACTGGAGTTGAGTTGGGAGAATAAAGGAGAGAGAGAGAGAGAGAGAGGGGGGGAGACTCCTTCCCCCCGCTCCTTCCCATCGCCAGAGTGAACTGAAACCCCCCCACTCAACTCAATACCAAAAAAAACACACCGTTGCGAAATACCATCATACGAACGAGACTATTGTCGCATTCTGTTTCTGTTTTCCCATTCACTAACCAATAGTGTACACACGCGCATCGCGCACTTTCTTGGGGCGCCCCGACGGTTTCTTGATCTTGCTCTTGTACTCGTCCATGTACTTGTGTTCCAATTGGCGCTTGGTGTCGAGCCACTCGCGGACGCTTTTTTCAATGGCCCGCATCGCAAAATAGTGGTGGGCTTCAAAATCCAGCATCAAGCGGTCGGGCACGTCGCCTCCGCTTTGCGGCACGTCGGACAGCAAGTTGGGATCCCCTGTGACGTTCTGTTTGTACGCAGGTACCAAAAATCAGGCTCTGTGGGAGGACAGCTACCTATAACTATAGCCCAGGCAGCAGGCAGACAACAACGTACCTTTTTGACCATTTCGCGGGCCATGGCCAGCAGAACGTCCTTGAAATGGACCGAGTCGTGCTCATAGACGGGCAAATCCAGAGATCCTATGACAGACACACAGACACACCAGTCAGTCAGAGAGGGAGAGCTTCCATCGATAGTGGAGCGCCAGCAAAACAGAACGTACGCATATAGATCATGAACGCGTTCTTGTCAAAGAGCACGCCGTGGCGACCCAGCGGTTCTTCTAATAAAGTGATCAGCATGCGGATCTTGGTGACATGGATAAACCCCGTAGCTCGGATATCCACTTCGGCCCACTTGGTTTGGAACTCTTCCAGTAATTCCGGTTCAAAAAGAGGTTCTTCGTCTTCATGGGAAAGCGAAAAGCCTTCCAAGATGACTGCGATCGTCAAGTTGAGCATGACGTAGGTCACCAAAAGCGTAAACGTGCAAAAATAAATGTACGCGACGGGGCTGCCACAGCCATTGATGGGCGTGCAGCCTTCAAAATCATGGAAGCCGCACACCGTTTCATCGTACGGTGGGTCGTCCACACAGTCGCCGCTTTGCGCGAGGTCGTGCATGCAGCTGTTCCACGCTTCGCCCGTCGCGGCGCGCAGCAAAAATAAAAACGCTGTCCAGAAATCTTGGAAATTGGCGTGGGTGGTAATATTCGAAGTAAACTTGACTTTGGCAAAAAACTGCACGCCCATGGTTGCGTAAATGAACAGCATGAGAAACAAGATGGACGTGATATTGCTGAGCCCTGGCAGCGCAATGTACAGCGTGAGCAAGATCTGCTTGATGCTCTTGGACGCCTTGATCAGCCGGATGATCCGCGTGACGCGGAACACCCTGACAAGCATCGCAAGCGACCGCACCGACGTGCCTGTGAGCGCTTCGATCACGATACTGAGCAGCGTGCCGACGACCACAAACAAGTCAAAGTTGTTCCACGTATCGTCAAAGTACGAGCGTCCATATGCAGTCAGTTTGAGCACGGCCTCGAGAGTGAAAATCACGGCAAAGACTTCATTGACCACGTTGATGATATCGGCCATCTTGGTGGGCTGCCCAAAATACTGGACACCCATGAGCACTGTGTTGACCACGATACACAGGATGATAAACCATTCAAAATAGTGTTTCTTGACCAAATCAAAGCACGGCCCGCGTGCCCAGTGCTTGGGCCGTGTCGTGCGTCTCACGGGGCCGACACGGGACGCTGCCTTTCGCGTTTCTATCCATTTTTTCTGTTCGTCGGTGAGAAAATAATCGTTGCCAAGCACGAGTTTCATTTTGTTGAAGTTTTCAATGATCACACCGACAAACAAGTTGACCACAAAGAAACTGCCGACCATGATGAACGCGATGAAAAAGTACGCCCACGTTTCCGTGTTGTCTCGGATCGGCTGCATGTCGATATCGGTGGCGTCGATCGCGGCCATCATGACATCGGCCCAGCCTTCGGTCGTGGAAATTTCAAAAAACGTGAGCATCGCGTTGCCAACGTTGTTGAAGTTTTGCGGCACGACTTCTTGCCACTCGGCGCCCCAGCAGCTGCAAATGTACCGCGAGGTGGGCTTGATACTGGCGACGGCGGTCGTGAAGCCTATACACGTTGTATTTGTGAACCAGCCTTGCTGCTCCAAGGACATCGCGGACCATGGAAGTGGCGTCGTCAAGAAGGCTTGTTGGCTACTGGGAAGCGCGTCAAAGACGCCGCCGGCGCAATGGTAGAAAAGCCCTTTCAAGTAATTCACTGCGACGATGCTGAAGATGAGAAAGAACAGCATACAGAGAAAGAGCACGTTGAGCACGGCCGGGATGGCTTCAAAAAGCGCGCTCACGACAAGCCGCAAGCCCGGGCGGCGGCTGATCATCCGCAAAGGGCGGAACGTGCGCAAGCCCCGTAGTGACCGCAGTGACTTGAACTTGGTGCTATCCAGTGACGGTGCCGAATCGGCGATCAGCATGAGAAGCGACGAGACCACGATGATGCCATCGAGCACATTCCAGCCGTTTCTCAGGTAGCCACCTTCGCGGGAGATGAAACTGACCGCGACGATCTTGGCGACCATTTCAATGGTGAACACAATCGCAAACACGGTATCCAGCTTGGCCAAGATGCCCTTGAGCGTCGAGTCGGGCCGTGCGAGTGGGTTATCCAGCGCCAACGAGACCGACGAGACAATGATGAGACACAGGATGAGTGAGTCAAACCACGGGTGCTTGATGAGCCACATCGCATGCTGCCTCAAGTGATTGGACTCGGGGATACAAAAAAACAAGAAAGTCTCTGGTTTCGCTTTCTTCTCGCTCGGTGAGCCAAGGAACCACATGACGAATCGCCGGACCTTGCTATTTGCAGGAAGACAAGAAAGCAAGCGGGTCTCCAGTTGCAACATGGCGCCTGCCGGCTTTTTCTCGCTCGACCCAGCTGGTGCTGGTGCTGCTGGTGCGGGTAGAGGCGACGGTTTGACTCCGTCTTCTGCGCTAGCTACTGGGACAGCTTGGATCCGGTTCTTGGTCGCCGTGCGATCGTTCACCGACCGCGACGCCGGCTTGATCTTGCTGTTGGATGGCACCTGGACCGTCGCCAACTCTTCGGTGATCTCTTCGTCGACTCGGTTCATGTCAATCGCCTTGACCGGCTCGTCGTCTTCGTCATCTTGTCCGCCGTCTTGCTCGCCTCTCTCGTCAAACGCCGACGCTTGCCTCATACTCTTCACGCTCCTCATGCTCTTGATCGTGTAGTGGGAACTCTCACGTTGCTGCTGGGTGACCAGGAAATTGCGCTGTGATTGCGATTGAGGCGCGACTTTCATCGTGGGCATGCTCATGCGTTGCGCTAATAATTTCATATCTTCTTCTTTTTCTTTTGCATCGGCTTCGTTGCCGACCGTGTCGAAATTGTCCAGTAAAAGCGCGAGAAACAAATTCATCAAGATGAAATTGCCAAACATCACGAGCGAGATAAAGTACACACACGCGACCATGCCGTTGCCGCGGATCGTGTCGTACATGATATTGTTCCAGTTTTCACCTGTGATCACTTGGAAGACCGTGATCACGGACCAAAGTAGCGTATCAAAGTTGTTGCGCGGCACCTAATTCATGAATACACCAGTTAGTGGATCCCATCCGCCTATACAAATTTCAAGTGAAAAATGAGAACGTACATATCCTTCCCAAAACGGAACACCGATCGAGACGATCGGGTACCCGTCACTGTCGTACCGCATGGTATTTGCAAAAAACTGAAGCCCCACGAGTGCGTAAATGTAAATGAACAAGAAAAGCAGCACCCCAAAGTTGGCGATACTCGCGACGGCGCGCACGATCATCGCTAGCAATTCCCGTAGCGAGCGCCAGTTGCGCGCCAGTTTGAACACGCGGAACAGCCGAAACGAGCGCAACGCCGACACGGCGCCTTTGCGAGGCGCGTCGCTGCTGGACAAGAAAGACGGCGGCGTCGCGATGGACTCGAGCACGCTCATGGTCACGACAAAGGCGTCAAAGACGTTGAACTTGTCGCGCGCGTACTGGCGAAAGCCCAGCCCGAGCAATTTCATGAGCATCTCCACGAGGAACACACACGAAAGTGCAAAATTGATAATCTCCAAGTTCGCATCCAGCGACGGCGGCATCGGGTAATGGTCCAGCGCAAGCACGCCCGTGTTGAGAAAGATGACGACCATGATGACCGCACTGAAAAACGGGTGCGAGACCAAGTCAAAGAGCCACGGGTACCGCGGCACGGCGCGTTGCGCGTACTTCTTGAGCTCGTTTTTGAGTTTCAAGAGCTTGATTTCCATCGCTGCCATTTGTTCCGGTGAGATTTCTTCTTCTTCAATCTTGAATTCATCGGAAATGACTGCGAGCGTCAAGTTCATGACAAAAAAAGACGCAAAAATGATCAGCGCCACAAAAAACAGCGAACCGATCAGTGGCGAGCCGCCGTCCATGACCATGTACATGATGGTGGTCCATCCTTCTTGTGTGATGGACTGGAAGATGGTGAAAAACGCGCGCCCGATATTGTCAAAGCTGGTGTACCCCCAGTTCAATGGGACCGAGTACAGCGCGGCATCCATTACCTTCGAAAGCGTGAACCGTTGGTTGCCGTACGTGTCGTAGTCGGAGCCACACGTGCGGCCCATTGGACACGGGTGCGTGCCTGTGACGCCAGGCACGACGCAGAGCTGCGCATCGAACGTGTCGATGGGCCAGAAACAGTCCATCGGTTGCCGCCACGGCGATGTCTCCTTGGTGAACAAGCCACTATTCGGGTCGCCATCGTCCAGCATCGTGATGTTGGGCAGACATCGAAACGACTCGGGGTCGGCAAGCACTTGGTCCAAGTAGCTCTTCGGCACGGGCCACAAGGGGGCCACCAAGGACGAGGCGTTGCTTGGAGCCATCGGTAGCTTGACCGCAAACTCAGTGAGCCGACATCGTCGATTCATATTGCCACCAAAAAGTTGAATGCCCAGGATCCCAAAAATGGCAAACACAAAAAGCTGCAAGATCAGTACATTCGCTAACGCTGGCAGTGCCTTGAGAAGCGCCGAGATGAGCCTTCGCATGCCTGGGATCATAGAAAGCGACCGCAATGGGCGTAGCACGCGGATCGTGCGAATGGCCGAGACGTTGGGGATCTGTGGCAAGATGCCCACAAGACTGGAAAGCACCACAAAGAAATCGAGTTGGTTCCACGAGTCTTTCAAGTACGTGCCGTGGCCCACGGAAAACCCAAACGCGATGATCTTGATGATCGATTCAATGGCAAACAAGATCGTAAACGGTTTCTCGGCTTGCTCCACGATGTAATTGCGCATGGAAAACGCACTGACGATCGCGCCGTCTTGGTATTTGTCGCCGCGGCTCGCCGGGTTGAGTTGGGTGTCGACGACGTCGAAGTCCGACATGCCGATGATGATCGAGTTGGCGATGATCGCGGAAATGATGATCGCGTCAAAGAGCCGCGAGGTCGCGATCCGTAAGCAAAGGCGCCGCAACGGGTGGGTGCGTGTGAGAAAATACAGCGACTTCTCGGCGCCTTGGCCTTTCTTGGCGCGCTGTGCATTCGCTG
This sequence comes from Pythium monospermum, assembly GCA_023336165.1. Classification (NCBI taxonomy): domain Eukaryota; phylum Oomycota; class Peronosporomycetes; order Pythiales; family Pythiaceae; genus Pythium; species Pythium monospermum. Next base: position 56,700 of record JAADWJ010000055.1, read on the forward strand.
CCTTCCGTGTGACGATCGCCAGCTCCGTCTTCTTGCGGTCTTGTATCCGCTGCTGAAGATCCGAGACACGAGCTTTTGGAGGTTCCTGCGCGACCATGGCGATATGTACGGTGTGGTGAAGGGGTGGCGTTCTTGGGTCGTCACAAATCGGTCTCGCGCCTGGGCATGCTTTTGCTGCTCACAGCTATCGATCGAGATGGCTTGATGGCGCAACACACACACACACACGGCCCACTTCTCCTCAGCCCCAAACGGTTTGCTGTTAATAATGGCGACGACGGCTTGCTCGCTTGGCTGCCTGCCTGCCGCCCAACAGCGAGAAGTTACACGCCTTTTTCTAATCTTGGCGATGGTTCTCCAGAATAGAAATACTCGAGACGGTTCGGTTCCCAGTCAGAATACATAACACGTATTTTTAAGGTGGTTGACAGAGCGGCATTAACCACTGCCATGGGTACAAGCTACAAGGCACGTGGACGCTTCAAACGAATACAAACTGCATAAAGACAATGCCTTGGATGGAACGGCACCAAATATGAATGATATGTATTGTGTATACTTTTCTCAACTGAGCCTCATGCTATCGGTGGAGATCAAGCAAGAGCCGGCCCCCGATCATCTAAACGGCCAATGGATGGCGTCCATTCTGGTGGCGCAAGAGCCGCGGTCGCTCGCCCATGACCGGAAACGAATGGCAAGCTACATGCTCCACGGCGAGAGGCTCGTCGGACGGAGGCGCCGGGTACACTGGGGAAAGTGGGGGTAGTGTGGTAAACGGGGAAGGGTGAAGGTGCGGGGAGGTGGCGTCGCCGACGTGGAGAGCTTCCACATGCTGGAAGAGCTGCGTCGCGTCGTACTGCAGATCACATGTAGAGGTATTAGCATGGCAGTTGGATCTATGAGGACAGGGAGCGCCGCCCCACAAACGTACCTGAAGATTGGACGTGAAGGCGCTCAAGTGGATGGTGAGTTTGCGGATGCTGGTGCGTGTACTGGCGAGACACTCATTCTGCACACACTGGTACTCTTGATAGAGCGAGTCACACAAACGGGTGTGTCGCGAATGGAGACGATGCATCGCTTGGAAAGCTGCTCGGCATTGGAGCCGTTGCCGCTCCGCATCGACGATACAATCGGCGACTGCCTCATTTGCGGTGCTTGGATCTCGCGAAATACTTTTGTGACGACGGCTTGTAGAGCTTGCGGATGGGAGCAGACGGCGTGACAGTGATCCAACGTATTGCAACGCAGTTGACGAGGAGCGTAGTCGGACTTGTGAAGGAAGAGCAAGAAGTTGTGTCTGCACACCACGGCCAATCTCGTCCACATCGAGGACGCCTGACTCGGCAGCGCTTGCATATGCAGCGCAGGCTTCCGCGAAGCTTGCTTCGAACGTGCCATGTGCATGGGTGTAGTCTTTCTCGGCGACCTGAGACTCAGAGCCAAACTGATTCGTCAATATGGTACTTGCACACACACGAGGGAGAGAGAGAGAAGTTCTTACCTCGAGTTGTTGCTGGAACGTTGCGAGTTCCGGCTCCTGCGCATCCATACGCTTCTGTTGCGTGACCAGTTCTTCGTTCCATTCCTCAAACAGGTCACTGTTAATACACTCGCTCAGGTGGCGATGCATGGACCCGAAGCGGGTCAGGAACGTCACCACTTCGTCCATCACGGTGACGCAGTGGCTCTGGCGGGCGCGCAGTTCATCATCTGGGTCCACATCTTGGTCGCTATCGTCCGTTTGGTTGTTTGGAGATGGAGGTGGCTCTTGTTGTGAAGACGACAACCGCATGCGGTCGACGCAGTCGCCCATTCGGTGGGCAAACTGCTGCAGCCGCGTCGCATGGACTGCTTCAAGCTGCGCGTACTCGCGCAGCATCTCCATCATTTGGTGGCTCACTGCGAGAGCGCCATGCGCGCTCCTTGCTGCATCGAGAAGCACCTCCTCCTTGTGGAGCGCCGCCGCCGCTGTCTTCACGTCCTTGATTTGCATCTTCAGGTGCTCTTTCGTTTGTGTGAGCAGCATGTGGGTGGAGAAAATGCGCAGACCAAAGTGGCTTCAACATCGGAAAATGTTGCACGAAGGTCGCCCAGTGCCAATATTGACGTGGTCCACGTGAATGTTGGCAGATGTTAGCGTGGACCACTCCAAACTAGCCACTTTAGGGACAAAGTGCTGATGCAAAACAACCGTGACAACAAAGTCAACAGAATAATGGCACGGCACGCGTATCTCGGCGACTTGGAGGACGTCGCGCACCCCCACACAGCGCTCTACGCTCATGGCGCCATCGTAGAGCTACCGTTGATGTATTTAAGGGGTATTGTATGTTCCAAACAAAACGCGCGCGTTACAAATGCCCATATCCATCGCCATGCCTCCCGTAGTGTTCTGACAGTTTTCCTGTTGGTCGAATCTGTAGGTGCTGTTCCCAGGCGAAGAGCTCCCGCTGCGCGTGCTCTCCGAGACAAATTTGGAAACCATCCGCAGTAGACTGGAAAATGAAGCTTCCATGCTGGCAGTGCTTTGTCCAGGCCAGGTAGAGTAGAGTGTTCATCCCTCGGGGAAGAATGGATCATAACGATGCAGGACTAAAATGGCTGTGTTTGTATATCCCACAGAGCAAAACGCAAGCGTACGGCACCACCGTTCGCGTGGAGCGATTTGGAGTCACCGACAATAGCGCGATGCTCACGGGAGCGGCCAAACAGCGGTTCCGATTACTATCCACGAAGACCTCTCCAGGCGGCCACAACACAGTGGGCGTGATCCAGATCGTGGCGGATATGAGCCCACCACGGATGCCATTCCCAGCACCACCACGGCGACACCAATCATTGGATACCCACAAGAAGGAGCTGAAGAGGCGGCAACCGCCTTCTCGGTTCCCTAGTTATTGGAGCCTGGCCGAATACGCGTTGTTCGATGCGACCCATTTGGTGGCGCGGATCCAGCAAATCATGATCGCGTCGGCCCACTGCAATTGGTTTCAAAAGTTGGCGTCCCACGAACCACACCAAGAATCCATGGTCAAGCACTTGATGAGCGCAAGTGACGAGCAAGACCCCGTGCGGTTTGCATTCTGGATCGCGTCCAATTTGCCCGTGAGCCACACTGCGCGGTTAGAGCTGCTTCAAACGGAGTGTATTGTGCGGCTGCTGCAACGTGAGATTTCCATCTTGAACGAACTGGATGAAAGCATTTACTGCACGAATTGCGGCTGTTTCCTTGCCCATACGCGTGATATCTTCAGCATGACAAACGATGGCGCGGCGGGGACATTTGTGAATCCAGGCGGCTTTGTGCACCAGATCATGACCGTGCGGGAGGTCCACATGGACAGTCTCTTTGTGGACTCGATGCGAAGCACCGAAGACAGTTGGTTTCCTGGCTATGCATGGAGCATCGCCCACTGCATCGTGTGTTACAACCACCTTGGATGGCAATTTGACTGTGTCGAGTCGCCGCTTGCGTCTCCGGCTCGTTTTTTTGGCTTTCGACGAACGGCGCTGACCCAGTCGTGGTCGGCCGACAGGAGGAGCTTTGGGGCGGCTCATGGAGATGATGATGATGACGACGACGAGGAGGATGAGGATGATGACGAGGACCAGTTCCACGATGACGACGCGGAGGACAGCGACAGCGAGAGTCGTGGGAGCGACGTATCAGATAACAGTGGCAGTCACAGTACCGCATCCGACCATGATTACTTTGACGCCAGGGAGACGGACCACATATCTCACGAACAAGATCGTCAGGATTAGTGTGAAAAAAAAACAAAAAATGGGAACAAAATGGGAAATCGAATGCTTTTTTTATCAACTGATTTTATCCATCCTGTCACGCCCCTTCAAGCGTTGCGAAACAAGGGATCGTACCACCGTACAGTGTACGGTAGCACCCGCTTCAAGTGAGGAACAAGACATCAGCGTCGCGTTTAGTTGTCCGAGACGATCCAGGTGTCGAGCGCGCGGTCGTAGTTGTTCATCTCCTCTGGCTTGAACCACATGCCGATTTCGTGCTTGGCCGAGTCTGGGCCGTCCGAGCCGTGGATCAAGTTGCGGCCCGTGGAAATGCAGTTGTCTCCACGAAGCGTGCCTGGCGCCGCGGCGTTTGGGTTGGTGGCTCCCAAGATCTTGCGGCCCGTGAGGATCACATCGGTACCTTCCCAGACCATGCACACGATTGGGCCCGAGGTAAAGTACTTGACGAGTCCAGGGAAAAACGCACGGGCCGACAAGTCGGCGTAGTGGTCCTTGGCGCGCTGCTCCGTGGCGGTCATCAGCTTGAGCGCCACGAGCTTGTAGCCCTTCTTCTCAAAGCGGGCGATGACTTCGTGGATGAGACCACGCTGGACACCGTCAGGCTTGATGGCGATGAACGTGCGCTCGTGCTTGGTGCCTGGCACACCGGTGTGTGGCACAGACGCGAGTTGCGCGACGTTCGAGTCGGCCGACGCCGCGACGAAAGCGATCGATGCGGTCGCCATGGCGGCAGTCGCCGCGAAGATCGCTGGCGAAGTCTTGGCCGCCGAAGCAGCCTGCGTGGCGAACGCACGCGCAGTGTTAGCGCGCTTGGCGGCGGAGGCGACACGGCGAGCAGCACGGGAGAACATACTGGTGAGAGAGAGAGAGTGAGGGAGAGGGAATCTGTGGGCTTCGGTGAACTTTGGAATCTGAGCTCCCCAACCTCCCAAAGCTCTGACGCCTGCTCGGATCGCGATCCAACCACCAACAACACGACAGATGTGAACGGATTTCCCACCAATCAGCATCGAAAACCTTTCTAAAAACATATATCGGATCGTTAAAACGATTGTATCGTGCCAAAACACATATTCAAAGACTGTACAAATGTATATTTGATCAGTATACATATCGTTGACGATGTATCAATTCTTATAAATTGAAATTGGTGTCACCACAAAAAAGAATCGCAACGCCATCACACCATGCCAGCCAAGGTGACGAAGACCGCGGCCGCTGCGGCGGCGCCAGCAGAGGAAGAAACGAAGGTGGACCATGCGGCGAACGGAAATGCTGCCAATGTGACGGACGCTGAGGCCGCGGGCTCGGATGATGAAGACGAGCCGACTGAAGAGACCACGAAGAGCAAGGCCGAGCAGAGCAGTGCCATGGACAAGCTCACCGATGTCGTGGAGGAGAAGCAAATGGACGGCGACAAGATGAAGCAGGCATTCCAAGAGCTGCGCAAACAAGAAGAAGCGGATAAGGAGGCCGAGCGCAAGAGGTATGCATGCTGTGGCTGCTGATACGACGCATCCCCAAAAGGCCAAAGCGGGGGGGGGGGGA
>JAADWJ010000056.1:0-61837 GCA_023336165.1 Pythium monospermum
AATTTTTTTTTTTTTTTTTTGTCTTGATATGATTTCGGAAAAAGGATATTACTATTTTGAACCGGGAGTATTAGATGTAGTATCATCAGTACGGGATCGCGAAGGGTGCTTCAGCGGCTTCATCGATGGTATCTAATAAATCGTACGACTCAATATTCACCGGGTTGAACCCACCTGCACCTCCACCAGTGGCAGTGCCTGCCAGACCAAAGGAAGACAGTTGAATATCACATCCAAGATCGCGCAACGCCGCGTACGCTTCATCACCACAGCCTCGGTACTGCTGCGCATCCCGTAGCAATTCTTCGACGTCTTCGTCCAAGATCCGCACGCGCAATTCCGGTGCGCGCGCGACCATATTGCGGATCGCTAGGCTCGCTTGACGCAAGAGAGAGGTATCTCCACGGTGGGTGCGCATGGCCAAAGCCATTTGCCTGGCCGCGCCCAAGTCCACAAGCTGCGTGCTGTTCTCTGGCGACCGCAATGCAATCGCTGCGAGTGTCGCACAGGCATGTTGCTGTAACGAGGCATCGCCATGGTGCTGGCGCATAGCATCTAGGATTTGAGCAGCGCCACCGGAACTGATAATGTATTCTTTGATGTCATCGGCTGCTGCAACATTACGAAACACCGTGACACATCGCTTGACAAGTGCAGGATTCTTTGGGTCGGATTGCATCAGCTGGAACACCAAATCCAAGCCACCAAGATCATAGATTTTCTTGCAATTTTCTTCCGTGATAGCGATTTGTTTGACAATGGCGAGCCAACAAGAGACCAGTTCCAGTGCTTTTTGGTCTTGGAAGTGGCTGCGTAACACGTTGAGAGCGTACGCGATGATGTCTTGCGAGACGAGCACTTTGATGGTGTCTTGCGCTTGCGAGAAAGTGGCCTTGAGGTCGTCGTTCATGGTCATGACACGCAACACGCCTGCGATTTGCTTGGACAATGCGTCGTCTTCTAGGGCGAGTGGCAAGTGGAGACACACGGCGTCGACGCCTTTGGCCTTGGCGAAGTGCGCTTTGTTGGTTTCGTTTTTGCTGCAAATGGCGCGCACCGCCGTGAGCAGCCGCCCTGTGGTTGTGGAGCAGGAAGGGGAGGAAGAAGAAGACGAGGGAGAAGCGCATTGCGTGGCGATCGCAATTGCGAATTTCTGCAGCCCGGCAGCGCCAACAAAGTCTTGGTTGTCGCAGTTGTCCACACATAGATACGCCAACAGAGAACTGGCCTTGTCCACGACGGCATGTGGCGTTTCACTGTTGATGAGCTCCACGAGTGGATCAATCGCATCATTGCGGCCGGCGAGCACTTTCATTTCAGGGATTTGCTCCAGTAGTTTGTGCAAGCCGTCCAGGGTTTGCAAGAGCTCAGTCGTTTGTGGTGATGGTTGCGTTGCCTTGAGAGCAGCGACCAGGTCTTTGAGCTTCTGTAGCTGCTCTTCCGCAGAGAACCGCGTTGGTACGCCGCCAGTGGAAGAAGCTCCCTCTGATGCGCCTTCCATTGTGGCGGTGGCTGCATTGCCGACCATCTTGATGATGTTGGACAAGTCAACGCCTTGCGTTTCAAACTGGGTGATCGCATCCAGCGTCGCATCCTCTTGGGACATGTCAAAGTCTTCTATGTTTTCCTTGACGACTTCATCGAAAGTCTCTTGCGAGATTTGCTTGGCTGCCGTGCCTTTCTTCATCGTCGTGTAGCTTGCTTCTTGCCCCTCACGTTCGTGGCTCTTGGATTTGGATGTTTCGTTTTTCGTTTTTCAGCTGTTTCTAAATAGGTTTCTATATGCCACCAACGTTTCTAAATATCCATGAGTTCAACTTGACACAAAGTGATCAACGAGAGAAAATGGCACCAACGAAGAAGGAACCCGCGACAACAGTGCCTACGCCTGCGCCTGTGGATGCAACTGCGGACGATGAACTTCTTGTCAGTACGATTGAAAAGGTCGATGAGTATTTATCCGACCAGCAACACGCGATTGAACTGCTCAAGCAGGTGAGAAACACATAGCGGACTGGTAAACTGCCTTTTTTGTAAAGAGCTCATGAAGTTGGTTTTTTTTCCCTGGGTGTAGGGCTTCCTCAAGCTCACGATGGCCAAGATGAACTTGGCAGCGCATGCCGTTGGTGAGCTGTCGTACAAAGAAGAGTTCGAGTCAGCGCTGTTCGTCTCCGAGGAGAGCGACGGCACGCTCACGACCATCAAGCGTAGCTCTTCGGCTGCTGTCGATTCTTCCGACTCCGAAACAAAGCAGCAGCAGACTGGCAATTCACTTACAATGCGAAGAAACAGGCAAGCGATCAGTGGTGGTGAGGCTGACACGGACACAAGCAGCAGCACGAGTAGCAAAGAAGAGGTCCATCCACGCGCATCCCACGCACCGGAAGAAGATGCTGCGATCATGTGGTTCAGCTCGCTGCCGCCTCAGAACTTGCGACTCGCGCAGAAAAACTTCCGCAATGGTACGTGGGTTTATTTGTGTCCATCTTGGCTATGTATGGTCCATGGCGTTTGCTCCTCTTGTTTTTATTGACTCTTTTTTGTTTTTCCGTTGAGTAGCTCTCCATGCACTTCTTGTTTGTGCGGCTTCCGCGCGTCAGATCCAGTCCGCGGTCCATCAAACCACATCCCAATAAACCATCCATAACGCATATACCGCACTGTTGCAGACAACCTTTCCATCTGTGGGGCTAGCTGTGCTCTTCCAGATAACTGGAGTTCGTTCTCATCTTCAGGTGATCGTACTTAACTGCATTCTCGCGGTACATCCTCTTGGTGTCGTCACCTTCCCCCTTCCAGAGTCAGAGTCAGATCAATAACCATGGCAAGAGATCGGCCGCCGCCGCCTTCCGCAAATGGCGCGTCCGCCAGCAGCAACATGCGCGTGAGTGCGCAGCTCAGCTGTAAGTATTTCCGTCCAGGGGGCATCGTGCGCGGCGTCGTGCAGCTCGCCACCGACCGCTTGGAGCCCGATCTTTCCACCGAGATTTCATGCGTCGTCGCGCAAATCCACGCCCACGTCTCGGTCGACAGCAACGTGCTCACGGTGCCCGTGGTCGTCGCCACAACACCATCAGCACCAACAGCTACAGAAGGCTCATCACGGGGCCTGTCGTCCACTGAGATTCAGCGCTTCGCAGGCGATTCAGGGGCGTGTCTCTATGCGTCGGCTCCTTGTGTCGTCTTCTCCGATATCAATATCGCACCGACGCCTTCGGAAACGCAATCAAAAGACGACACGTTGCGCCGCTGCCGCCGGGATTTCGCGCTCGCGTTGCCTGAAAATCTGTGTCCCACATTCCGAGGCGTCTCGGCGCGGGTGTTTTACATCCTCTCCATCACGGTCCATCGCAGCCATGGCCCAGGAGCTACCGCTGCTTCTTCTTATTCGTCTTCTCTTCATCTGCCGTTGGACGTCTATGCGTCGTCGTATTCCTTCGCGCCACCAGAGGCTCCTCTGGCCACTGGCACCAATGGTGCCACACAACAGCAACAGCAGCAGCGTGCCACCAAAGACCGCAGTGGCTCGCAAGTGTTTACCCCCGTCGGCGTGCGTAAAGGCAGTGAGATCCCATTTGAACTGAGACCATCACTCATGCATGGCCGCATTGAAACCGAACTCTTGCAACGCGCCCAAACAAGTATTTTTACGATCGGCAAAGGAGATAACGAGGGTGAAAATTCGTCCCATTTGGTGAAATTGGTTTTACTAAAACAGTTTTACGCGCCTGGAGATGTGCTTTTAGGTGTTTTTGACTTTTCCCAAAATGTGAATTCCGGAAATTTGGGACAAAATCCCGGAAATTTGAAATGTTTGGAAATTTCCGCGACTTTATGTCAACAAGAAGTGCTTTCGCAAATGGCATTACAACCAAATAAGATTGTGCAAACCAAAAAAATCCATGTTTTCCATGAATTTACAAATTCCGTGAACCAAACCAATTTGAGATTCAGTATCCCACATGATGCGTTGCCAAGTATCCAAACCGACTTGGTTTGCTTTCGCTGGTGGATCCAATTTGAGTTTACAGCTTCCGGTGGTAGTAGTAATACCAGTAGTACTACTGGTGCCGCTGCTGAAAGTACTACTACTACTACTACTCAGCCCCAAGTCTTTCGATGGCAAGTGCCCATTGACGTACGTCCCGCGACGCCCCGTGCACCGAGTAGCTTTGCGAATGTGCCCCATAAACTGTTTACAGGAAGCTTTCGCGCGCTTCTGCTTCCATAATAAACCCATAAAATACATTTACGAAGTCTAAACATGAACTTAAACGTTTAAAAGGGGTTCTAAACCGTCTTTTTGGCTTTAAAAAACTGCCCTAGCTGTGCGTACACTTGCCCAAACGACAAGTCAGCTGGTTGGACTCGTTTCTGGATCCATTGTGGCAATTGGGAACGGATATGGTGGCTGCTGTAGCGGTGGTCCACCAGCACGATCGTGGAATAGTCGTTTTGATGGCGAATGGCACGGCCTGAAAACAGCATAAAAACGTTTTTAGCACCCCAAAAACAGCCCTAAAACTCCTAAACCACCCCTTAAAATAGCAAACACTTACCGATCGATTGGTTCACGGCTTTCATACACAAGCTATCGTAATACGTCCTTCCGGCTCCTTTGGTGCGTTTTTCTAAAAACGCCATTTTTTCCACCAATTCCGGATCCCTCGCATTTGGGTACGGTAACCCAACCATGACCACACAACGCGCTAATTCGTCACTAAAATTGATGCCTTCGGACATTTTCCCACCCACAACACTGAGTAAAATAGCTCCTTTTCCATCTTTAGAAGCCTTGGAATAGGATGATAAAACGTTTCCAAGTTGGTCGCTTTGTTTAGGTTCTCTAAAAATGGTCTTTTTGGCCATAATTTGGTCAAATTGCGTATTTTCATGCCACCGTTTCACTGCGAGTTCTTCAAATTTGTACGATGGGAAAAACACCACAATCCCATTGGGTACGATTGTTGCTAAATTGATCAAAATGCGTCCCAATTCATCTAATGACGCCAAGTCATTTCGATTGGAAAACGTAAATTCCAGTCGTTTTTGCGAAGGCCCATTTGAGAGGCTAAAGCCGAGCAAGTTTTCCGGTGGAATCACGTGGCCACAGGCAAATAAATCAATTTTGTTGCTTGGTACTGTGGAAAAAAGCTGATCCAGCACTTGCGAAACCTATTTTAACGTAAAATAATAGAAAAAATCAACATTTAACCCCATTAAAATAGATAAATAAACAAACGTACGGGTTTCATGGTACCACCGGCCAAGATAATCGAGCGTGCGTTATCCACAATATCTTGGAAATGGGTGCCTGGGTTTAAAACCACAAACTTGATTTCACCTTCTTGTCCTTTAGAAGGCTAATATATCAAATATTAAAAATCCGTTATTAAATATCCCCCTGATAATCAACTCCCTTCAAGAGACACGAACCTGATGCGACTGTAATAAAATGCGACCATCTTGCGAGGCATTGGTGAGCGCTTTGAAAAGCGCGTCAATGTTGCGAAGCGGAGACACGTGGCGGCTAGCCAGAGGATCGTCCTCCCCGTCCTCTCCTCCTTGCTCCTCCATCGCTGGGGCTCTTCCCACCCCTGGCGATGGCTGCGTCGCCGTCAAATCCAAAAACCCCAACAGCTTTTTCGGCAATTCACTTTGGGTCAAATACTGGACGATTTTAAACATATTAAAATGGTCAATGCCTGCCGTAAACACAAAATCATTCACCGTGACCATCTCCGCTCCTCCTCCTCCTCCTTCTTGTGGAGTGGCTGCTCCTCCTCCTCCTCCACCCGACGAAGTATTCTTTTTTGGCCGTAAACACTTGATCAACGCTTCCAACAAAGAAAGCACTTGTTTGATGTAAAACACGTTTTTGCCCAAAAACCTGTTTTCGTATTTCTTAAAATACCCCCACAAACTTCGCCGTGCGATAACCAATTGTTTATTGGACACACAGACTTGGTAGGTATTGGTGATGGCGTCCACAATATTATGCGCTTCATCCAGCAAAATAATATTTTCAGCCAAATCAATCCCCAATGATTCACGCGTGGGTTTACTCAGCAGCATGGCATAGGGCATCGCGATCACTTGTGCTAATGGGACGCTTTCCCGTGTGCCATAGTACGAACAAATCGACATTTCTTTCCCCAATTTATGGAGATCTTCAATATCTTGGACGGTGGCCTTGTATATTTAATAAAAACAATAGAAATACGTTAAAAATACCAGTAAATACACAATAAACAAATCAGTTTCAGGCAACTCACAAGTGCGTAGTCTTTGTAGTGGCCGATGAGCTCTCGCTCATAAAAAGGACATTTCGCTGTCTTTTTCTTTTTGTCATTCTTCGCAGATTTGCTGGCGCCTTGTAACATATCCAGACATTTATCGGCCATGCGTAAATCGGATTTTAAATTTGTCACCTTGTCATTTAAACACAAATTCTTCCGTGACCCAAGTGACACGACTCGAATTTTGTCACAAAAATCGGTTTTTTGGATTTCTTTCACAAATTGCGAAATTTGGGAATGCGTGCGGCTACAATAAATGATTTTTACCACCCCAAAAGTCGGTTTATCTTTTTCATACTTGCCATGAGCAGCAGCTTCGCCGTCCTCCTCCTCTCCATCGCTGTAGCGCGCTGCTGCGGAGGCGTCCGCTCCGCTGTCGTACGCGTCCACCACGTGTTTGCCATCGTCGTCTTGGTCGTCCTGGTCTTGTAGCTCTTGGCCATTTTCTTGTTTTGGAGTGCTCTTCTTCTTTATCGCTGTGGTTCGTGGCCGAGTGGTGTGTTTGCGTTCGTGGAAATTGTAGGCGATCGCCATTTTGCGCTTTTTGCTTTGCATTTGCGTTGGCTGTTGCTTGATTTGGTCAATTTGAGCAAGTGCGAGTTTGGCGGTGGTGCGCTTTTCATGGAGCAAGCGGTCGGCCGCGCGGTCGCTGTAGGTGGACAGCCAACTGGGCTCCTCCGTGGGAGGCTTGTCCTCTGTGGTGCTGGTGGAGGTAGCGGAGGTGGAGGTGGCTGTACGCTGCGCGTGCAAGGGCAGCCCAAACTCGTCCGTGTTTTTCAAAAGCCACGTGAGCGCGCCACAGATCAGACTCATGGACTTGCCCTATGAAGAGATACCACAAGCATCGTTAGTGTACATATAGAAGGACACTGCACTGTGTTGCACTGCGGACCGCGTTGAGTACGGTACCGTTCCCGTGGGGCTTTCAAAGATGCCGATGTGGCGTGCGTCAATGGTGCGGTACAGTTGCCGCATGAGGTCGATTTGGATATCGTACGGCTCGTACGGGAACGAAAAAAACGCGCGGTCCATCACTTCGGTGGTATTGAAGTCATCCGTGGCGGTCGCGGCGCTAGCGCTTGCGCTTGCGCTAATAGCGGTGGCTTCCGTTGCCTCTCCATCCGACTTGGTCATTTTTGCCGTGTTGCTCCGAAATATTTTGTTTTCGTTCGAATACCATTATGCGGTAATGCAGGTTTCACAGTACGTGCCCTGGTTAAAACCCTCATGTTAAGTTCGCAAAACGTACTTAGTGGAATTGAACGGTCAGTTCTTTTTGCGCGGTTTTTTTTCCTCGTCCAATTTTTTTGTTTTTTCACAACAAAGAGCCTGAAAGGGAACAGACACAGACGCAACGAAGTCAATAAAGCGCCAGCTGAATCAATTGCTCAATAACTCCAAGGATACCGAACACTATGGGCAAGAAGGTGAGTGGTATCTATTATCAGTATGGCAAATAGCGGCTTGTAAAGCGATCTCCTTCCTTCGCGTCCCTTGAGCTCGACGGCTCTCTCTCTCTCTCTGAAAGATTGGGATGGCGAGATTCGACAGCCACGCGTCATCCGTCTGCTTGGTCACTCGGGAAGGATGAAGAGGAAGAGCGAATGCCCGTTAGCCAGTATATAGTGATGTGAAGATCGCACAGTGTCCACTAACGCATTTCGGTTCTCTCTATCTCTATACGATGGTGCTTCGCCAGCGCACTGCCTCCGAATTTGAACATGACGACGAGCTCGAAGCCCAAGTCAAAGCCGTGGTCGCCCAGCAGCAGGCCAAGGCCGCAGCGGAAGTGGTCGTGCCACGCGAGCCACTGGAGCCAGCGACCTACGAGTACAAGCCAGGCATCGTGGATGACGAAGGCGAGTACCAGCCCTTCCGCCGCACACTGGTCGATGGCGAGCCCGGTACTTTGACGGGGCGTCCGCTTCGCCTGTACGCCGATGGCATTTTCGATTTGTTCCATTTCGGCCACGCCAAGGCGCTTCAGCAGTGTAAAGAAGCGTACCCAAACGTCTACTTGCTGGTCGGTTGCTGCAGTGACGAGCTCACCCACAAGCTGAAAGGACGCACGGTCATGACCGACAAAGAGCGTTACGAGTCGCTGCGCCACTGCCGATGGGTCGATGAAGTCATTGAAGATGCGCCGTGGGTGATCACCGATGACTTTTTGGACAAGCACCAAATTGACTACGTTTGCCATGACGCGCTGCCGTACTCGGACGCCTCAGGCGCGTCAGAGGAAGGCGACGTGTACGCGCGCATCAAGAAGATGGGCAAGTTCTTGGAGACCAAGCGCACCGACGGCATTTCCACTTCCGAGATGATCATCCGCATCATCGCCGAGTACGATACCTTCATTCGTCGCAATTTGCAGCGCGGGTACACGGGCAAAGAAATGAACGTGCCGTTCATGAAAGAGCAAAGCATTAAATTCGATATGGCAGTTGACAAGGTCAAGTCCCAAGCCGATGAATTGGTCCATAAATGGATGGGCAAGGCTGAAGATGTGCAAAACAACTTTTTGGATTTGTTTAGCAAAGAAGGGCGACTGGTACGTTTTAGGATATTGGTTTCTGGTAGGGGTACAGTGGGGTAACACTGGAGGGGTACCAGCATATCCTAGGTCGTGATACTGATACTGACTGGTGTGTGATTGCTGAAACAGCGCACGTCGCTCCGCAAGCGCCGAAAGATTATCCAAGAGCGTTTGACGGAGCGTTTGTCCGAAGTCGCGCGGGAAGGATTGTGTTAGAAAGAGAGAGACAAGGAAAGATGTGGTCGAGGGCGAGGCCACCAGAGAAACAAAGAGAAATGCCTTTTGGATATACGACATCTATATATATACACATTACGCTGGGTTGCAAAACACCATGTGCTGGTTGCCCTATCTCTACGCGTAAGACGCGTCCGTGCTGTACCCGTGTTGCTTCATGCCACTGGTGACGACGTGGAGCGTGACTTTGATCTTGCCGCCCGACGTGACCCGCGTGACTTCTCGACCGTCGTTTTGTGTGATGAATTTGGCATCAAAATACTATCACGCGATACCACACACGCGTCAGTTACAGCAGCTATACTATCACAGGACTACTACCTCAACGCACCTCTGGTGGTGTACCCGTGAGCCACGCGGTGAACTGCTGCAGCAACGAGGAGGACAACGGCTTGAACAGCGGCACGTAACGAGTCGTGGTACCGCTACTTGTCGGCAGATGCATGGTCCCGTAACCTTGAACGATGTCTCTCCCAAGCGCATCGAGTCCGTAGACGCTGAAGACAAGTCGCGGCCAGCCGAACGGGTTGGTGGTCTTGAACGAAATGTCAATCGGGAAATTGAGCACGATCGCGTCGTCTTGGGAAGCGCGGTACGCGAGTTGGGTCAGCCCGGCATCGGCGCCCTGTTACATAGACCACACATGCGACCACTTAGTGTCAGTACAGTATGTTGTCTCCGTTGACCAGAGGCGAGAGAGACTCACATGGACGACGCGCCAGTCGTTGCCGTAGGTCACAGCATATCGACAATACAAATTGCCCACACCAGGATACTATCATACAAAGATCATTAGGAATACCCCACCAAGGGGCCAGACGTTCACAACCATGCTCATACCGTGATGGATTCGATTTGCCCGCTCACGACAAGTTGAAAGGAAGCCGGTGGCGCCGGAGTCACTGGCGCGGTTGCCGCCGCCGCTCGTTTGAAGGCAACCGCCGCCGCCGCTGCTGATGTTGGTGTTGCTCCTGTTGTGGCCGCGGTAGCACTGCTGCTGCTCGGTGTGCTGTGCAATTGCTGCTCTTGTGCTGATTGTGTGGATGTCTTGGAGGCTGCTGCCAACGCCAGCGCAGCGGCAGCGACGGAGGAAGTCGACGAGGTCGCCATTTTCCAGTTTTGGGATTAGCTACACTTTTTGTTTTTGTGTCTCTTCAAGTTCGTCTGAGGTTTTATTAAGATGGAAATCCAAATAAAACCTCATTCTGAAAATCCAAAACCCCCAACAAAACAGCGGAGCCAAGAAAGCAACCAGCAACATGGCAGCAGCGGCAGAGCGAGCGCTGCGCGACGAGCTGGACGCTCTCGCACGCAAGAAAGAGCAACTTCAGCATGCAACGCGTACGCACTTGATGCCACGGTCTTTTGTGTGTGTGTCTGTCACGGGGCCCATACTAATTGCATGATATCCTGGTATGTATCTTCTTGCAGGCAGAAACAATAACAGCGATCGGCATGTGGGCAATACCGGGGCCAACGGCAATGGCAATGGGGAGAGTTTGTACACGCGAATGAATGGGTCGAATGGGAGCGCGCAACATCAGCAGCAACAGAACCGCCGCGGCAGTGGTGGGAGTACAGCCAGTGGTGGTGGTGGAGGTGACCGACGCTTTGACCGCAATCATCAGCGAAATCAGAATCAGAATGGACAGCCACCAGCCAATTTGAAGCGACAGCATGAGCGTGACGACAATGACCGGCACGCAGATGCGGATGGCGATGGAGCGAATAAGAGACAGCGGTTGCAGCCATCCTCCGTCGCCAAACTAGCATCTCAAACCCAAGGCAGCCAAGACAACGAGCCTCCTGCTACTAATGGGGGCACCCCCACTGGCAAGCAAGCACCGGATGATCAGCGAGGCAGACGCCGTGCAAGCGCCACGCAACAGACAGCAGGAGGCACCGAAGGACTCGCGCGAAGTCGGCGTATGTTTGGTGCGCTCATGGGCCATCTGGGCAAGGCAAAAGCCATGATTGAAAAGGACAGTTCGTTGATCAAGCGCCAAAAATCCAAGCAATTGGAAGCCGAGCAAAAGGAAAAAGAGCAAAGCAAAGCACTGGAGACAAAGGCCAAGAGAAATGCAAGTGTGGCCAAGTATGAGACGCTGATCGCGACGACCGAGATCGAATGGAAAGAGACAACTGCAAAAGCCAAGCTCCACCACTTGCAGCAACTGCGCAAGGGCAAGTGCTTGGCGGGCTTTTTACTGACGGTCTCATCGCCAGCGATTTACTATTTGCCCAAGAAGCACACGAAAGAAACCGAAGATCTCGTGGCGGCGTCTGTGGAAGCGTACGACGCTAGGACCAAAGCGCAGACCCAAGCCCATGAGACAAAGTTGCGAGAGTTGGATGCCCAGTATACCGAAAAGATCGCAAACTATCAGAAACAACTGGACGATGTCAAGAGAGAAGTCGCAGACAAGGAAGAAGGAGAGAAGAAGGAGGCAAAGTGCGATGACAAGATGGGCGGTGACAGTGACAGTGAAACGAAAGATGAAGGACGTCATGACGTCACCATGGACGAAGAGCACCAGCCGAGGACAAATCCAACTGGTGGTGATGACCACCAAACACAACACGATGAAGCAATGGCTGTCGTGGAGACTGAGAGTAACAGCCAGGAGAACTCACAGGAAGCTGGAGAGTCGCCATCGACTGTCAAGCCCGTAGTAGTCAACACGCAAAAGCGACCAAACGTTGAAACCAGCACCCCAGAGCAAGCGTCCATGCCCGAGTCAACTCAGCCAGTGGGCGACACGACGGGGAAAGCAGAGGTTGCGGTTGCCTCAGCAGCGACGGCATCCGTCTCAACACCCATCAGCGTTGCGGCTCCGGAAGAGCCAACAGCCAAGCCCAGTGTGGAGCCAGCAGCACCTGCACCCGTGGCAGCACCCGTGGCAGCACCCGTGGCAGCGGCAGTAGCCACCGCTCCATCGCCAGCAGGAGAGGCACGTTTCACGACGCCGCAAAAGCAGAAAATTGACATTGGCAAGATGAAAGTGACCGATTTGCGCGAAGAGCTCAAGAAGCGGGGACTGGACACAAAGGGGCTCAAGGCAAATTTAATGAAGCGTCTAGAGGAGGCACTTCAGGGAACAGACGAATAAACACTGCAGATGAGAAACTAAGCCCCTTGGCTGTCTGCATACATTTCGTTTCTACTTCCCTGAACATGGAGAGCGACACCGTGACGACACCATCACATCACGCCAACCCGCTTGCCTCAGATTTGTTGACATCTGAGTCTGAGTATACTCAGAAATGTGGCGCAAGTACCGTAACATACATAACAATGCTCCTTGATGCCCTTGAAAAGATGACACGTGAATCCAAAAAATATCCCCAAGGCAACCAACGCCAACACCGAAAAAAAGGATCATGGTGCGTGGCTGTCGCTCCTGATAGATGGTGGACCTCTCTACAGTATCTGACCTCTTGGTGTATCGGACGTATTTGCAGGAGATTCCATACACTAGTCCCGTGGACCCAGACCACTACGGCACGCTCACCGTCGCGCTGCTGCTCTCTGGGCTGACCGCCATGGCGGTCTTCTTCACCAAGGCCGTGTCCCCAAACAAGAATTTCATCGTCGAGTTCTCACTTGCGCTGATCGCTGCGTTTTTGCTTGGCTTTGGCTCGCTGTTTCTCTTTCTATGGGCGGAAATTTACGTGTAAAACCCAGAAAATAGATGTTGTTTCCTCCACCACCGATGCTGCATGTCACATGAATATAAGCGAGTTCTCCCCATGCATTTGTTATCTATGGTTGTTTGATTTGGTTTTATTGTAATATTTACTGGGTCCCTTTTGTACGTATGACATGTATTCGACGTCTGTCCCTCACGTCGTGCCTGGCATTAAACTGTAGTACACGGTGGTCACAAACTTTTGCTTGTACCGCTGGGTGACGCCCAGCACCATCATGCCGTCTTTGATCGCGGTACAGTACAAATGGTTCAGCGCGACATGCTGCGGAACGGGCAGCAGCCGTGTGTCCACACTTGGAGGGTTCTATAACATAGAGGAAATATAGACACAGCCGTCAGACCCAGCTCAGCCCAGCCAGTAATAGCTCCCTGGCGTTTTCTTATTTGCACGACGTACCTTATTCAGAATGATATGCCGTAAATGCGGTGGCAACGGCGGTGGCTCCTTTGTGTACTCGTCAATATCGGGGATAAACCTTCCATACTGGTTTTCATCACTATCTTTGTTGTCATCGACAAAATCAAAATCCGAAAGCGCTTGGAAATCCGACACATCCACAAAGTTGTTGACGTTGCCTTCCACATCGGCGACGGTCAGTTGGTCCGGCGCGAACCGCCACTCGTCGTCGACCACGAATTTGTACGCGTGCTTGCCGCGTGTGAGGTTGGCAATGTACGTGAAATCGTTTCCCGACCGGTGCATCGGACACTGCTTGCTCCAGCCATTGAACGTGCCCGTGATGTACACGTTGCGGCCGCCATGCTCCCATCGAAACACCATCGGCACGACGTCACTGGGCGTCACGAGGCTGGTCTCCATACTGGTTGTACCTGCGCTCCCGCTCCCGCTCCCGCTACCGGCAGTCCCGGTCCCGGTTCCTGTCCCTGGTTTGCCATAGGGCGGCAAGTGGTCGGAAGCGGTCTGATCGACCTCCATGGCGTCGCAAATGCCGCTGCTGTCCTCGATCCCGCTACTGTTGCCGTGGAACAACCGCTGCTGGCCACCGCCATTGCCGTGCATCGAGTTGTCGCTGCCTCCATACTGTGGGTGGTGTTGCAGTTTGTATTGGCTGCTTTCGGCGCTGTTGACGTCTCGCCCAAGGTCGTGGGGATGCGAGTCGTGGTCTCGGCTCGACGTGCTTCCCATACTTTCTCCCGGTCTTCAGCTTCTTTTCCCTCGACACTTCGTGTTCTCCCTTGGGGTACAATTGATCTCCCAGCGGGAGAATAGAAAAATCTTTTTTTTCCCGCTTCGCTTCGCACACACAGAGCAAGCGTTTGATCTTTGTGTGTGTTTCCCTTCCGTTCGCGACTTGTCGACACTGCGTACGTGGCAGCCTGCGTCACGTGCTTTCTGTCTGTGGAAGAGGGGAATTCGCCAGTTCTGTTCTCCACCGCACAAATTGCCGATCTGTTCTCTTTGTTGTGACTGATCCACCAGACACGATGGCGATGGTCGTGGAAGAAGCAATGCTGCTCTTGGTTATAGCTGGGTTCGTACTGTTACGTAGTGGTGAGAAGCAATCAACTGAAGTGCGCCGCTTCACGCGAAAGTGTGGCTGCTTCGCTCTTCCCTTTTTTCGCTTCACAAGTGACGATCACTTCAAATTCGACTTGATCTTTGTATGGTCCCACCATCGCTGAAGAAGACATCCCATTAAGCGGCCGTTGGAGGAAACAGCAGAATGCTACCTTCGTGCCACATGCCAAATATAACCTGTACAAACGAATGGATGGATTCACTCGTATTACACTTTACAGGTCGGGGTCAATCTCGCCGCCGGCGAATGGCGATGGCCTTGTGCTCGCTGACCCTGCCATAATGCTCCGTTGCAAGGACGTGAGTCCTCCTGATTGAGCAGCAAAACTACTCTGGAAACGGTTCTGTGTGGCGCCGGTACCGGTATTCGTCTGGAAGCTGAATGTCGCTGGCTGCATGAAATTCGGCACAGCGACGGCTGCAACCGGCTGTGGGTGCGAGTCTTCGTCGTCATCGAGCACTGCAAAGACGTTCGCTGGTCGTGCAACCTTTGGCTTGCGGGTGTCTCTTGGAGCACTTGGTTGCGGCGCCATTGGTGCTTGCTGTTAGCACTAAACGATCAGACCACAGCTTTCAACAGCATAGTATATGCACAAAGTTGCACACCTGCATCGCCGAAAGAAAGCCATGGAAGCCTTCCACTTCACGAGGCGCTTCTTGGCTAGAGTTCGGCTTGTTGCTGTTGTGAACGTCGACATATGAACTGTGAGACCATTTTGATTCCAATTGGCTTGCTCGCTACTGTCGTTGTTCAGAGCATACATACAATTGGAATG
Source organism: Pythium monospermum (assembly GCA_023336165.1). Classification (NCBI taxonomy): domain Eukaryota; phylum Oomycota; class Peronosporomycetes; order Pythiales; family Pythiaceae; genus Pythium; species Pythium monospermum. The sequence continues at coordinate 15,099 of JAADWJ010000056.1, forward strand.
TTGGTGCGGCCATCACAAACGATGGTGCAACGACAACAGCATTTGCGGCCGCTAGAGCGGCCTGTGACTGTTGCTTCTTGACTCGCGACGCAGCCATCCGCTCGTCAAAATTGCGGAAATCATCGGATATGGCGTGGGACGGCCTCTGCTTCTTGATGACAACTTTTGGCTTGTTGCTGCCATGCTTCTTCTCCGTTGACACAACTGCTTGGCTACCATACAGACAGAGAAACCCCATTGAGTTGACATGGTGACCTATAACATGACCGCGTGCATCATGCAGGTTCGTAGGTGGACGGACCGTACCGTGTCTCTTGCTTCTTTAACGCCTTGAAACTACTGCCCTTCTTGGTCTTCTGGACAGGCTTCTTCGCTTTACTATGCTTACTTCCTCCAGCTGATCAATGGGCATAACGCACGATAGATGCATAAACGTCAATGTCAACACCCTACCATGCGCTCAGTGTGCATGCACATACCAGCGCCTCCTTTCTTCGCCATCGCGATGTGAGCTCCTTTGAACTTGTTGCCTTTCACACCCAAGAGCATGCGAGCGAACCGAACCGAGTCGAACCGGTTCAAACCGCTTGTACTGTATGTATACTCAGTATACACGCTATACAAATTTATCCGGATGGTATACAAACCAACATTTTTTGCATCCGTTGCAGTTTTTGCTTGGAAAACGGCTTTTTCGATAGGAGAGGAAGGAAGCAAAAGGATCCGGAGGTCAAGTTGCAGAATATCGATCGAGCGCTCTCCATATCCAAAATGGCGGCCGCAGACCAGAGTATCGCGATGATGGATGGCACGTACTTTGTTGGCCGTAAAGATATCTTGGATTGGGTCAACGGGGTCTGCCAGACAAACCTCACCAAGGTGGAACAGACGTGTACGGGCGCCCACGCGTGTATGATCTTGGATGCGATTTATCCAGGCAAAGTACCCATGTCCAAAGTCGATTGGACCGCGAAAGTCGACTACGAATACGTCCAGAACTACAAAGTGCTTCAAAAATGCTTCACGACCATGAAGATTGAACGCCACGTCGAAGTGGATCGACTCATTCGTGGTAAATACCAAGATAACTTGGAGTTTATGCAGTGGTTTAAGCGCTTCTATGAACTCAACGCCTCTGGCGCGCCGTACGATGCCACTTCGGTCCGTGAAAAGGGCAAAGGAGGCGCACTGTACTCGTCCAAGTTTGGCGGCTCGGGTGTCAGCGCCGGTGCGGCGTCGCCCTCGGCTGCGCCGATCAAGAAAAAGCCCGTGTCCGCCCCGTCGGCTGCGTCTCGTGTCGGCACGCGACCAGCGGCGACCACCAAACCGCCTGGCGCGCCGACGGCAGTGGCAAGAACATCAGCGGGCTCAGCAGCGGCTCGTCCAGGGAGCAGCTCGCCAAGCTTGGCGCAGGCCAAAGAGATCCTTGATTTGACCCATGACAACGAGCGTCTCACGAATGAAGTCGGGGAACTGAACGCCATGGTAAGTAACGACATTATACCCATCGTCAAAGAGACTATTATGAGCCCGGCGATGCTGATGATCCGATTTGTGGGTGGACTTGTGTTCTGTTTTTGCAGGTGGAAGGACTGGCACGAGAGCGGGACTTTTACTTTCAAAAGTTGCGTCAAATTGAAGAAACGCTCCAGACCGTGCCGGAAAGCGAAGGAAACGACGTCACGAAAGCGCTTTTCGAGATCTTATACGCTGCTGATGAGACCGCTGAGACACAGGAACCTGTCGATGAAGAGATGTAGAGAAACACCCCAATGATAAAACGGACAACAACACGAGAAGATGGACAACATGGAGAGAAAAAAAGGCCCAAGTCCCACCCCCATTTTGCCTCTTCAGCCCACAATTATAATAAAGAAACAAGAAAAGAAGTTCCTACTTCCTGAGTGGTGGCAAACCATTCCTTCCACTCCAAGGGTCTGCTTTCCACCAGCGACTTCTCCTTGGATATCCGGGATACATTGATTTAGGGTATCCCACCATGGTACCCACTGATTCAATTGCTGGTAGCATTCTGCCGGGGTGGCACTAAAGCTGACTTCAACATCCGAAACGGTTCATGCGCGACTCAACGGAGCTCCACGCATTGCGCCACAAAAGACAAAAGCAAGTTGTTCTTTTTCCTGGGTGGAGAAAGACACATTCTCTTTTTCGTTCTCTGGGCGCAGTCGTCACACATCCATAGAGAGACTCTAGAGCGCGCTCTGCTTGGACCACCAGCACGGAGAGACGAAGTGATGCCGCGCAGCGAGAGCAAGAGCAGTCGAGGCGACGATGAGGACGAGAAGAACGATCAACAAGAAGACGAAAGCGGCAGCGCATTGATCAAGAAAGTGATCTCCTACTTCTTTGACGATGACGCCTTTGCGCATACCTTTGAACGATTTGCAGAAGAAAACTGCGCCGTGTTTGACTTGGAAAGCGACGAAATGAAACTCGAGTGCGTTTTTGCTTTAATCTCTCTCTCTCTCTCTCTTTCAATCTATCACTGCCACGTTATTGAAGCTGTGGCTCTTGTACTGTGTGTGTGTGGTTGCTTTAGATATACAGAGATCTATAACCAATTCCAGGAGCTCTTTGAAAGCAAAATTGAAGGTACGCCGATGGATACATTACCTGTACCATAGTAGATATATGCCAACGTTTGTTCCCTTCTGACTTTGTGTGTAGAGTTCATACAAACCCAAAACGCCACTGTCCAGCAATTCTACCAGTACGTGCGGCTCGCGTATGAGCGCGATCGAGAGTCCAGCCTTGTGCTATGCTCGGAGATCCTGGTGGCGACCGCCGACTTTGATGTCTTTGTGCTCATGATGAAGCAAACCAAAGAGTCCATGAAGCTAGCAAAGCATCATCGCTAAGAGTGAGGGGAAAGACCAAGTACAATATGAAATATATATGCACAAAACAATTGTGATTTTATCTTGCAGCGGCAGTCTTTTTGCGGAGTCGTTCGACCAGCGACGGCACATTCACTTTCGGAGCTTTCTTCTTATCCGTGGTCATCGACCAGCTCACAGTAGAAGCCTGTGCTTGGTGGTGCATGTCGCTTGCAGTATTAACATTATTGCTACTGGTGGTGGCAGCTGCTGCTGTTGCCTTGGTCTTGCCCTGCAGGAGCTTCTTGACGCGATACGCCGGGTCTTGCTGCTTCTGCCGCTCTTCCAGCTGTTGCTGCTGCTTTTGGCCTTTCTTCCTCATGCGATTCCACAGCACAGCCGCCAAGTTAGTACCACCACCAGTTCCAGTATTGGCATTGGCACCAGTATATTTTTGGGAAGGCGTTTCTCTGGATGGTAGTTGGACTGGTTGCACTGGATATGGATCTGGATTGATATCTGGATTTGGATATGGATCTGGATAGGAATCCTGTCCGTCCGCATCGCTCTCGTCATCGTCGCTCTGGATTTCTGGATGTTCAACAGGCACAGGAAGACGTTTCTGGATTGTCGGTTTCTCCCAGTCATCGTCCAGTTCTGGCGGCGACTGGATCAGATCGTCCAGGTCCACTTCCCCATACTCCTCTCCATCCTCTCCATGCGCTCCGCCCATGGTCTTGGCCAATTCCAGTGCGTTCATAAACTTGCGACGAACGTGGAACCCACGAAACGCGGACTGCATGAGACGTGCCGCTGTGGTATGCTCCTCTGTGTGCTCCTCTGTGTTCTCCTCCGTGTGCTCCTCCTCTGAGTACTCATCGGCGGGGTCCTCTTCGTCCTCCTCCGGCTGATTCATATCCTCTCCCCTCCTTCTCATGTCCACGTACCTTTGAACACAGCGTTGGATGCGCCACGCTGCATGCTCCCTTCGTATCCTCTCCGCTTGCTCACACTCTGCTCGAATCCTCTCCGCCACAACTGCCCGCCATTGTAACCACCGTGTTCTCACATCTCGTCCTCTCCTCCTCACCATACACTTGGTCATACTCTTGATCCGCAACCGCCCCAGTGTTTCCCACACTCGACTTCTCTCCTCCTCCAACATCATGCTCGCACATTCAAGTTCCTCTGCTCTCCTCCTACGTCTTGCCCGCTCCTCCTCTCTTAAATGATTCGCCACCACATCCTCCGCTTCCATCCTCCGTCGCTCATAGTGTCTTCGCTCTCGCTCCTTGGCTGCTTTCTCTTCGATCAACACTCTCCGCATCCAATGTTCCTCTATCCGCATGCCACTACACTCTCTCGCCGCGCGTCTCCTCTCCACCTCCTCCGCTCGTCTCTTCGCCTCCGCTTTCGCTCTCCAAACTTGCACCAGCTCCTCCATCACACGATGGTACCACCGCCGTCGTTGGCTCACCTCCTCCACTCGCTGCTCTTTCTTCTTTTCATTCTCTATCCGCCACACCCGCATCTCCTCCAGAGCCATTTGCTCGTGCTCTTTTTTTGCTCTCTTCGTCTCCTGCATCCACCACGTTTCAAGCATAGAGGATCGCAGGTCTTCCTCCCCCATTTGCGTCCTCTCTCGTGCCAGCCTCTGCTGTACCACATACAGAAATGCCAAGTCTTCTTCGTGCTGCATCGCCAGGCATTCGCCCATTTCTCGCTTGGCTTCCTGCCGTATCAAGTCTTGGATTTCTTGGTCTTGCTCCCACTGGCGTTGCTGGTGTGCCATCCAAGTCTCCAGTTGGTCATTCGCGAGTCGTTGCGCTTCGACAAGTGCCGAGACCCGCTGTGCGTGGAGAGAAAGGGCGAGAGGCAGCGTCGCTAGGGCGGCTGGAGGCTGGACGATCTCCACCGGCTCCAAAGACGGCTCTGGCGACTTCCAAGGAGGCTTAGTAGGCGGCAGAATATGCTCAGTCTCCTTCAAAGCGTCAAGCTGTGGGGACTGCTCAACTCCATTTAGCAGAGTGGTGACGACGTAGGTGGTGGTGGCTTGTACGGCAGGCACCTGCGACGATGGCAGCAGCTCCTGTCGTTCAGTTCTCTTGTCCAGAGTGAGTTGCGCTGCAGCAGCATCCAGCTCCGGCGCGTCCTGTGGTACGCTTCGATCGTCACGATCCTGAAGGCTCCGTGCCATGGTATTGCGATCCTCGTGGACGGCTGCTGTCTCCGCTGCAGATCCTCCACCACACATCCGCGTCACGGTTCCTTCGTGCTCGTCTTCGCTCTTCTCCTGAGCTGCAAACCCGCTGCGTCGCGTGTCCTGGCCTTGGAGTTCCAGTCGCAAGGCATCCATTTCCAACGCAAACACTTGAAACACTTGTGTATCGCATCGCTCCACACTCGCTTGAAGCGACTGCCACGTGCTAAGCACACCATCTTCACCACCGCTAGCAATGCCAGCAGTACCACCTCTGAGAGGTGCTTTCTCTTGGGTCTTGCGTAACACAGCGGCCAAATCCAAACGCACGTATTCGTTCCTTCCATCATCATCTACTTCCTGTGCTTCATCTTCATCATCGTCTTCGTCCAGCTCGGACAGCTGCGCTAGCTCGGCCGCGAGCTCTCTCTCGAGTTCTTCACGCTCTTGCGGCGTCATTCACCATCGCTTGGAATCACTTGGGCGGCCATTCTCCGACATGCTAAACCAGGTTTTACCAAGATAATATGGTTTTGCTCTATTTATACATCCATTTTATCGAGTATTTATGGTATCGATTTGATCACCTAAATAATTGAGCCGCTTCCTGTGTCTCCATACAATTCGAGGCGGTCTCAACATGGAATTGTCGAGCTTGCATGGCTGCTGCACGAGCCAGCGCCTCCATGCCTGGTTTGCCCACAAAATTCTCACTCAAATCCAGACATTCCAACGCTGGAAGAACAAATGCATTACCCAGTAACGGCGCAACCTGGAAAGCGTCATTATCGGTGAGAATATTGCGTGCCAAGCCCAGCACTTGAAGCTTTTGCCAGCCCATGGAAAGCGTCTTGCACAGCTCTTTCAATCCGGTCTCGCCGATGAAATTATTACGCAATTCCAGCACACGCAAGTTTTGCTGGAAAATGCCTGGAAATTGCTGGAAAAGAGCGCAAAGCTTTGGCACACGGCGGTCGCCGATGATCGTCGTGTCCAGCACGAGTCTCTGGAAAGCACCGCCTGGAGGCTGAGTAACACGCTCTCCATTGGCTTCGGGTAGCGAGAGGTTGGTCGCCAGTGCGTGGAGGAAAACGAGCAAGCTGTCGGTTTCATTCGCGCCGTCAAACGGAGCACAGAGCTCAAGTGTATGGAGCCGAGGAAGAAGAACCACTTGAGAAGACGTGGCCAGTGCGTCGCGCAGTTCGTACAACAGCGCATGTGCTGTCCAGTGAGGAGTGTTGGTATCGCCTCTGGAAAACCCGTTTTTCTTGTTCTTGTTGTTGCTATTGGTGATTTTCAAAGTGGTCAAGTTGCCACTGCAGCTTGCAAGAACCAACGCCATGCGATGCTGAAGAAGCGCTGAGTGGGTGGCATTGGCAACATCGATTGACAAGCAAAAGACCAAGTGGCGCGCCTGGCAGAAGAAGAATTTGTTGACATGGGCGACGCTTTGCAGCGTATCGATGCCATCGACAAAGGCAAACACGTGGCAGAAGAGATCGCCGTTTAACTGACTCAACAAGAGCGAGGTGGAGTGGGTACTGGTAGTAGTACTACTGGCTGGAGAAGAAGTAGTTATACTGCGCCGGATCCGTTTGGAAAGGAGCTGTTGTTGCGATGGGAGCTGTCTCTTTTTGCTGCTGCTCTGCATCCGTTCTGGCTGTGCGTGTGGGGGAGCTGGTAGCGGTTCTAATAGCGTCACCAGGGAATGCACGCGCCGTTCCAGTGTACACACGTTGACGTATTCGTCCAGCGACTTGGCGGCTTTGTACAGCATCAGTTCGAGCCGCTGCACGAGCTCTGGGATCCGCGTCGCCTGGCCGTGGTGGTGCATCGTGGTGTCGGTCGCGAGCAGAGGGTGGAGCCGCTGCAAGTGCACGATCATTTGCTTGCGTAGCAAAAAGTGGTGGTCCACACCATTGGCTTCTTGATGGAGATGGAGACGACGCTGGTGGTGAGGCAAGTGAGACCGTGGCGTCGGTGGACTGACTGTGTGGGCCGGTGGTGGCTGCTGTTGCCGTGGAGATCGAGTCGTCTTTGGCGTGCATGCGCTGCTGGTCGCTCGTTGGGCGGGGGCCGTTGGAACCGCGGTCATTTTCTGTGTGTGGCGATGGAGACGGCAAATTGAAGAGTGTGTGGATGTGGCCTGTCGGCTTCTTGGGTCCGTCTCGACTGGTCAACATTCCAGCATGTGCTTGAGTGTGTGTGTTTGGATGGCATGGGATGCGGCGGCTGTTTGGGCTCCCAAGAGAACAGGTCACTGGTTCTTTCTTGACACTCCAATGGGACCCAGAAGACACAGGGCAGACGTCTGCTACGTTGACACTGGGTTGGATGGGGTGACTGATCTTGTTGCCTTGGTCAACGTGACGTTTGGAACCACGCCCATCTGGCCGTTGCTCCAGCCCAGCATGGTGCAGGGACTGTGCTGTGCAGATGATCAGGACTCTGGACGCCAGACACATCGTGTGTGTACTGTACCCAAATCTCAGGTCTCCCACCGCTCCTATAATACTGTATGGCGTGTTTGCTGATGGCGAACGATCTTGCCGATCCCGAGAATGTGGCCCATGGCAGAGCCAACATCTCCATTTTCTCCCGCTTTCTCCCGCTCCTGTCATTGACTTTGCTCATGGGCCATACAGTCAGATGGATAGACGACCACCCACCACATGCACCATTGGTGCTGTATTCAGAAGACGCCACGCTATCGGAATCCAACTGTGCCCAGCTGGAAACCTCCATCGCCTGCTGTCTTCCTGTACTGTATCAGAGACGCATCAGCTGATACAGTATGATCCAATCGCAAGATAGGCAACCTTGGTCACTTGTTGAATGGAAGCGGATCACTGCCAGTTTGGAAACCTGAACCAGTTGCTGGGGCTGTTGTTGCTGATCTGTTCATTTTTTGGTGGTTTCTTATTTTTTGGGGGGGAACGCAACCCGTCCTGGTTCTACCCACTAAGGCACCCTTGATGCCCATTTTATGTGCCTCAACTTGTCACCCGAGCTGACTCTTTTTGCGCACTGAAATCTTGTGGACCATATTGTACATAAAATGGACAGTTTTTTTCCGCGCCGTCCACCTCAACGACAGCCCTCCCTCCAAGGATATTCTATACAGTGAGCAACCGAGAGTGTATTACTTAGCGTGATCGGTATATTCATATGGATTCATCCGTGTTCTTGGATCCACACTGGTGATCTGGTGATTGTGGCACCACCGGCTCGCAGGAGATCGTCTGCGATCCCGTCCAGTTGCAGCGACATCCAGTCCAGCACAGTGTTGCGAGATTCTTGCAAGGAAAATGGCCAGTATTACTACCCGTCTTGTGGACAGTACCATCTAGTACTGTATTACTACGTGAGACTGGAAGGATATCCCGTCACCAACTGTTGCATTATGCAGACAGGCTCCCATCTCTCTCTCTCTCTCTCTCTCTCTCACTCTCTCTCTCTCTCTCTCTCTCTTGTCCTCTCCATGGAGCTGCTGGACACTGAAAAAGAAAAAAAAAAGAAAAACATATCCTGTCGGTGTCAAGATATATCTACTGGATACTGTCAACTGTCATTTTGTTCTCCCCTGGCTGGTGGTATAGTCCTGTAGGCTCTCCAACAAAAACCTACTTCCACGACGGCTTCATGCGCTTGGCTGGCGGCGGCGACGTGAATTTCGCGAGCCGTTCCAGGCCACTCGAGTGGTCCACATCACCAGCGGATGCAGAAGCTGCCGCTGCCGTGGGCTTTTTCAAAAACGGATTCACAGGCGCCACCGACTTTTCCACCGCTGCTGCCAGTGGCTTGGACAAAGCCGCAGCCGCCACCGTCGCATGGCCTTTCTGCTTCTCTGGCGATCTCATCGACGACGATGGCGGCGGCGACACGTAGCCATCCTCTTCCTCTTGCTGCTCTTCCTCTTGTTCTTCTTGTGATGGCGGCGCCTGTGGTTGTGGTTGTGGCTTGGCCACGCGACCCAGCCGAGGCTGTGGAAGCGACGCCTTCGCTGGCGCAGCAGCCACTGGCTCGTACTGGCGCGCTGAGCGAGCAGCAGGAGCTCTATAAATGTCTTGTTCTTGTGGCCTCTCAAAGCGGTCGCGATACAAATCGTATAATTGCGTTTGCAATGTACGAAATCCAAAATGGACTGCTAATTTTTGCGCAATTTGATGGGATTTCTCTAAATGTAAACATTTCGCTAAATCCAAAACTTTGGCCGGTGTATCATTTGTACACGCACTTTTCATCATCAAAATAAGTGATTTATCCATCTCGGCTTGCTCTTGCAAACGTTTTTCATCAAAATGTGCGAAATTTCCACTTTCAAATCCGGAAATTTCAGGAATCGCGGCCAATCGTACATGTTGCCATAATTCATTGGCTTCGGGTGGGGCGTTTTTAGCCTGTTTCCCATTAATTTTCGCATTTTTGGGAAACAACGCATTTTGGAAATTGAATTTTAATGGCACGGGACGATGTTTGCCACGTAATTTAGGTGCTTTTTGTCCATTTTCAATGGGAAAATACAATAATGCATTATTCACCACACCCAACGGAAACACCTTTGGGATTTCGGATGTACTATTGCCAAAAATACAGCCAATCGGGAACCACGAGGCATAATCGTACGCCTTTGCAAGCGCCTGCACGACTCCATGCGAATCCACGCTGTATAAAATATTCCGTTCATCAAAGCCGAGCCATTGTAACGTGGAATATTGCGTAAAATCTTTTTTCTTGTTTTCATTTTCTTTGTGGCTCGCAAACACATCCACAATCGGTGGACTCAGTGGGAAAATCGTTTCCGAGATTTTTTTCACGCGTTGTAAATCACAATTCACTTGAATTTCCAAAATTTGGCATTTTAAAATGGGGAAAAGCCCATTTTCATAATATACCACGGCCAATTGCGAGCCATTGGGGGACGCCACCATGGTCACGACTTGTCCAGGAAGCCTGAGTAAAGCATAGGCGATGCCACTGGTGCTGTAAATGCGAAGACAATTCAATGAGGTCGCAACCGCACAGAAATCTTTGGAGGTGGCGATACAAGTCGCATCTTCTAGATCTGGTAAATCCAAATGCCACGAGGAATTACTCGCCCACGACTCAAATGGCCGGTAAAAAATAAAACTGCGGATCATTTCGTCTTCCGAATCATCAAAATGTTGCCTGGCACGCCGAGGCACGGCAAAAAAAGCACCAAAATTGTCAAAAGTGGCCATGGAAAAGAGATAATTATCACTAAATTTGAAGCCGCGGCGTGATTTATCCGCAAATTCCACTTTGACCAAGTTTTCTTGACGAGATGCGCCACGCACACATTCAATTTCACCCAGGGGCGTCCACGCCAAGAGAGAGACCGAGCCATCGCTGACAGCGCCCGATTGGAACGGTTCTTGGAAAGGAGGAAGAGCCACAGAAGAAGATGAAGACGCTGCCTTGGCATTACGTCGTAGCGTCTCCAAGTCGTCGTCTTCCTCTTCCTCTTCATAGGCGAGTCCCAGGTCCGCTTCTTGAGTGGAAGTCGCTTCACCCGAAGCAGACGCAGAGCCAAAGCCAAAACTGGCTTTGATGGCTTCGACACCAACGATCTCTGCCTCGGCTTCTCCGTCTGATTCTCCATCATCATCGTCGTCGGAGCCTCCTCCATGGCCGTCTTCGGCGGCTTCGTCATCCACAAACTGGAGCGCATTCAACTGCGTTTTTGTCTTTGTCCCCGTGGGTTTCTTATTCCCCACCACAGCTGGAGCTGCTGAAGCCCCTGAAGCTGATGCAATTGCTGACTTGCCCATCGAGCCCAATGAGCCAACTTGTTGCTGATGATGTGGCGGCGTGAGTCCACTTGGGATCACCTCCTTCACCACGCCCAGTTTGCCTCCGTCGTTAAACGCCAGCAGCGTATTCTGTGTAGGCGCCCACTGCAACGCGCCCACTTGGTGGTCCACTTTGAAAGATCGTAAAACTTGTTTGGTCTCCAACGACCAAATAAACACTTCTTGTTTTAAACTGGCGCCCGCGAGGTATTTGCCATTGGGAGAAAAGCAAACCACATTCAAATCACTTGGTTTGCTTTTATGCACAGGCAACAACAACTGGCCACTGGATTTCCACGTTTTCGTATCGAAAAGCTCCACCATGCCTTGGTTCACAGGCACCGCGACCAGCTCACCAGCGGGGCTCCAGGCGCAGCGGCAAAACACTTGTTCGGCGCGTAAATCAGCGAATTGGATCTTGAAAAGCGCCACTTGGCTCGCGCTGAGCGTTTCTTCCTGGAGCTTGAAGACCCGCACGGTGCCATCTTCACTCGCAGAGCATAGCAGCGTTCCTGTGGGGTCAAACGAGACACTCTTGATGCCGTGGTCATGGCCGGAAATGGAAAACATTTGATCGGAAGAGCCACGCAAAAGCACTTTGATCTCGGTATCTTCAGTCGCCACTGCGATGAACTTGGAGGAGCAGGCGACGTGGCGGATCGCGACAGGCGAGCGCAGCAAAAGCGCGTCGCGTTCAAAAGTGTGGGGCGGCATTTTGTACGAATACAATTCATTTTCATCGCCCGAGACCACGAGTAAATGGGTTTGCTCGGGGACAATAGCAAGCGCAGGCATGGTGCCATCACAGACGACTGTATCAAAGAGAGCTTGTTCGGTGTGCGTGTCCACAAAGTACACGACGCCGTCTTCGCCGCTGGTGATGGCGATATCGTGGCCGACATTGGAAGAGGAAGACGATGGGATGGCGTGTTTGGACGTGTAGACGACCATGTCGCCGACGCCTTGCGCATTCAGCGTGATCTGCTTCATGGTCTCCATGGTGGCTTACAGTGTCCACGCGCAGCGGCTACAGCAATGAGGGGGAGCTTACTGGTTGCTGACAAAGGTTTTCTTATTTGGGCGCCAATGGAGTTTGGCGGGAAAGCTGAGCTGTCGTTTGGTGTGTGTTTGTTGTGGACCACACCGATAGCTTTGGGATTTTATGAGGCATTTTATCTTGGTTCTCGGATATTATCGAGCTTGTCAAATCGCGTTTTCTGGAAAGAGGTCCCCACAGAAAAACAAGAAGACGACAAAGAAAACAAGGACAATTTGAAAAATGGGCGACCGTGGCAATGTGTATTACGCGCCGACGGGCGAGACCACCGAGTGGGAAGATATCTTGGTGAAGAAAGGAATCATCGCGCCAAAGACCAAAGTGCAAGAAGAAGAATCCGAGTCGGAAGATGAACAGTACGACCCACGTCAAGAGGCGACACTCGATGAGTTGGACGAAATGGATGTATGCACTTGTTCTCTCTTGCTCTCTCCCTGTCTCTCTAGAGGTGGCCCGTCATTGACTAGTTGTTGGTTATGCACGAATAGGACGAGTACGACGATGACTCGGAGCTGCAGCGCATTCGGTATGGGCCTTTATACAGCAGCTCTATGTCTCCTACTGTTTCAGTAGTCTGACACTCTTGTATTCGTATGATAGTGATCGCCGCATTGAAGAAATGAAAGCGTCCATGGCGCGCAACAAGTTTGGCGATGTGCAGCCCATCGACAAAGACGAGTGGACCCGTGAGATCACCGACGCGAGCCAAGAAAACTGGGTGATCGCGCATTTGTGGGACAAAGGACTGGAAGAATGCCGCGTCATGGAAGAAGTGCTTCGCGTGGTCGCGCGCAACCACAAGTACGTCAAGTTTGTGAGCATCCAAGCGCAGGCCGCAGTCGCCAACTGGCCGCTTGCGAACTGCCCGACGCTTTTCATGTACCACAAAGGCTCGCTGCAGAACCAATTGCTTGGCATCCGCAAGCTTGGCGGCGTCAACATGAAAGTCGAAGACCTCGAGGAACACCTCGCCGAAGTCGGAGTCTTCCGCAGAGATTAAGATGTCGGTATAGCTCAATGCAAACAGAGACAAAGGAGAGTGTTTTGTGTGTTGTGTGTGTGTCATTTCTGTATCAGTCTTGCAGCACCTTGGGCACTTTAAAAAAGTTGCCCGATCTCTCCACGGCATTCGCGAGAAGCTTCTCAGTGACGTTGCCTTCGGTCACGACATCGTCGCGCAACGGCGTCGCGGCGCCCAGGTCAAACTGGTTGGTCGCATACAAATCCTCGATATTCTCGTGCAGTGTCACTGCCTGGATGGTCTTGGCGCACTGGATGATCGACTCGACGTCTTTCAAAAGCGACGGAAGCTGCGCGTCGTCAAGGTGGAGATGGCAGAGCTCCGCGAGTTCACGAAGCTAACACAAGGTAGTAGTTTGGTCAGAAAGCAGAGAACTCACTGGGCCGTGGCAGCCCGCTGTTCAGAATAAGTAGGTAAGTACCTTGGTTTCGGTCAGGACGGCATCCTGCTGGTCAAATACAGCGCCCTCCTGGTGGAGCTCGGTCAATGACCATGATGGGGTGCGAGGAACCTGCCAAAATGCCAACAACATCAGTTTTAATTGCTCTCTCTCCGAGGATAGCGGTGCAAAATTGATTGCATCCAACGTACGCTTGTGATTTCTTTCAATCCTTCCGGGAGAGGCCGCGCCGCTGCGTGGATGGACCGACAAAGCGAGCTGTGGAGTGCGCGCCGCACGACCACAAGCCGCAGCAACATCGCCATTTGGAATATTTGTTTTTCTGACCATCATCCACCCTTAAGTTCGCGTTAGGTGCGTATTAACTGCGCCTGCAATTGTGGTTCTCACAAATTTCCAAACAAAACACCAACAAATTCATCAAAAATGGTCAAGATCCAGAAGATGTTGCTGCATTACGGCTTCATGTTCACGGTGCCCACCGCGATAGCATTCTACTACTGGACACCAAAAACAGATGAGGAGATCCGTCGTGATGTCGTACGTACTACGGTCTGCGTAGAACCCGCTAGATAGCGCGAAAGAAAGAGAGCGCTGACAAGCATTTCTACCATTTCATCATCACAGGAAGCGCGGGTGAAGCCCGATTTGGAGCGGCGACGCAAGAACCAAGCCAAATACCGCGAATTGCTGCAAGCCAAGACCGAAGAGATGTCGCCCGAGTCCAAGAAACAACTTGACGATCTCACCAAGTTTATCCCACGCAAGTGAAACGACAGAGAATATAATTTAACAGTATGAAATTCCATGCATAATCGCATAGTCTTATTCGATCGGTGCTGCGCACTAGTGCAAGTACCGCTGCACTCGGCTCGCGTACACCGAGTCAACTTCATTGAGCGCTGTTTCGAATTGCGATTGCAGTTTCTTCAAGGTCGTGTAGTCCACACGGAAGCAGGTTGTTTCTTGGCGAGGCAAACCGCCGTCCTGGCCGACAGACGATGTGTGCAAGCCAAGTGTGACGATTGGCGTTGGATTGTTCCGTGTCATCCGGTTCGCGATCTACAGTACGGGCAACAGATCCCATTAGATCACATGCGTAAAGAGTCGTGAACTGGAAGAGCCTGGCGAAAGACTCACTTCCAGGTCGACTCGCCAGTCGAGCGACTGGTATTTGGCCAAGTGAAGGTTCGTTTGTTGCGAGGAGTTCTGCTTGATCATCTCACGGTGGTCGATATACAACTGAGCGGTGTATATAGACAATACACACTATGCGTTAGAGCCTTGCGCACACGCCAACAGTATGTGAGAGTGGCTGTGGGGTTTTTCTCTCACCGTGACTAGCACGTCGGCCAGGTCGTCTGGCAGGGTCATGCCCTTCAAGGAAGCTTGCAGCTGTGCGTCCGACAAGTCGGCCTGAGTTTTTACTTTTCTGTTAGACATACTGTGTTTACAGCAGCATTACGAACGGTGGGCGAACGAACCTTGGCGGCATCCATGAGGATTTTCGCGATCGCGAGCACCACACTTTCGGCTTGTTCATGGCTCCATCCCACAGCCGCTTCCAATATCAGAGGATTCGGTCAGCAATTAATCGATCTTCCGCAGTTGGTATGTGTCTTTCGTTCGTACACGCTGTCCGTGTGAGCCGACGGCGGCTTTGCTTCTCGCTGTGGAAGACCAACACAGCCATCTTGCACACACTTTCAAACTCTGATGTCAGAAAAAAACGAAACGCATTCACACAGTTTGGGGGATCAGCGAATAGAGCGTGGGGATGCTAGCAAGCAACGTAAGCACTACAGTACTCACGCTCCAGTGGCAAGTCCTTGGCGCCCGCCACCGCGTCCAGCACGCGTTCGTCCCATGCGATTGTTGGCATCTTTGTTCAACTTCTGTTCGAAAATGGATCCCTTCCAAAACAAACCTCCATAAAGCCATAGCATATCGCCAACTAGAGGTTAACAATCTCTTCAATAGTAGCCCTTCCCACGAAAAGCTTTGCGATGCAAGTGACACCACCATCAAACAAGAAGCAAGACGAAAAAAATGTCTGCGAACGGCTCCACCACAACAAGCGGCGGCGGCAGTGCGCCTCCACGCCGCGACCAGATCTTAGATCTCGCAAAGTACGTCGACCAAGCCGTGCGCGTCAAGTTTTTCGGCGGGCGCGAAGTCCACGGCATCTTGAAAGGCTACGACCAGCTGGTCAACTTGGTGCTGGATGATTGCATTGAGTTCATTCGCGACCCAAGTGACGAGTCCCGCGTGACCGACGAGACCCGCAAAATCGGGCTGGTCGTGTGCAGAGGCACGTCGGTGACGCTGGTGTCCCCCGTGGAAGGCACCGAAGAGATTTCGAACCCGTTCCTGCAGCAAGACGACGAATAAAAAAAAATTCGAAGAACCTCCAAGGGAATCGATTCAAGGCAACATTTAAAGAAAGATACAGCACATACAGGCTTTGTCCGACTCACAACTGGTGAGCTTGCTGAGGGAATACAATAGCGAGCAGCTACTGGGGCATGTCCAATGTCTTCAACAATGATCTTATATTTGGTTTCCATCCATTTAACGCGAATGTTTTTCCTCATCTACGTTATCCTACCAAACGCACTTTGAACACT
Source organism: Pythium monospermum (assembly GCA_023336165.1). Classification (NCBI taxonomy): domain Eukaryota; phylum Oomycota; class Peronosporomycetes; order Pythiales; family Pythiaceae; genus Pythium; species Pythium monospermum. The sequence continues at coordinate 31,054 of JAADWJ010000056.1, forward strand.
TGACTCCATAGTTTGCCCGTCAAATAAAACACATCTTCGTCCCCATCGTAGGCGATGCCATTGAGCACAGCATTTTGGTTGGAAGCTGCGCCTGATTTTTGCACCAGCTCGTTGCAGTCAAACACAGCGACAACCTTGCCATCGGCTGGATTAATTTTGACGATCACCGACTGGAACCATACATTCGCATAGATATATCCATTCGCAAATTCCAGTTCGTTCAGCTGGGACACTTCTTGGCCGTTCCACGTGACCGTGAGTTGGCGCACTTGCTTCATAGTGATAGGGTCCCAAAACGTGATGGTCGATGAGCCATCCGACACCACAAAGTGGGTGCCATCATTATCAATGCCCCAGCCTTCGCCCGTGGTCGTCTCGAAGGCAAAAGTATCCTTCAATGTGAATTTGCCATCCGCGAGCCCAAACGTTAGCCCTTTCTTGCTGGTCCACGTGATCATGACCAAGTCGCCCGTGGTACTCAAAGCCACACCTTCACCAAAGAGCTTGTCATCGAGTGGATAGTTCACCAAAACTTTACCCGTTGCGATCTCCACTTTGCGCAGACTTGACTTGCCGATCAAGCCCGTGGACTCGATGAAGAACTTTTGTGTGCCTTGCTGTGCGACCAGCAGTCCTTGCGTGAAGGCCTCGGCATCATGAGGATACACAGCCAGCACTTGCATGGCGGGTTTGCCATCACGGGGCGCCACTGGAGCGTGCAGTACCGACTTGGTACTGGACAATTCCACACGATGCGACGCTAGTGTGTCGGCCCATGCCACGGATCGCGGCGCGTCTGGAAATGCCAGCGCTGCGGCCACCGCGAGCAGCGCGATCGCGACTGTCACCACGCAAATGAGGCGGATCAAACGCGGCATTTCGTTCAGCAACTCAGTCGCGTCGTTTGACGTTGTTGCTGTGTCCTCGTTTGAGTTTGGTGCTGATGAATCCGCAGCTTTGCTGGTGTGAGACGTGCGCCGCTTCGCAGCGCCTGAACCTGCGACGGGAGCCATCGTGGTTGCTGTGTGGTGAAGAATTTGTTGATGGGGGTGATTGAACAGCTCCATCAACTTCACTTTAGTGACATCACTACCAAAATTGGTGTGTATCACACTATATAATGGTTAACTTAAGGCGGCTTCAGGCAAAATGCGCCACGCAAGCCCAACGCAAAAAAAGCCAAAGCAAAAAAGCAGAAAACACACCACCAGGGCCGTTGCGCGCGCGTCAAAGAAGTCAAGAATGGGGGTATTGTGGGACTTTATCCTTTCGAGTCTGCTGCTCACAAATGCCGTTTGTATTCTCCATGAGAAGCGCTTCTTGCGAAAGTGTACGTTTGCTGTGTGAACAGTGGGGAGCTCCATACGACAGAGAAACGGAACTCTTATTTCCGCAAATGGAAATGTTGCTTGTTGTGGAACTGTAGATGGCTGGGATGCGATCGATTCTTCACAAGGCATGACTGTCAAGAACCAAATCGTTGGGTTTTTCATAGCAGTCCAGTATTTGAGGAGTACGTTGTTTTGCATTTTTATTTTTTGTTCTCCATGCAAAACACAAGACTGACTGACTGACGACTGTGTTGTGTTTTCCGTGGAACGTTCAACTGTAGTGCCACTTATTGTCGTGAATGCGTTGATGATCGTGCTGGAGCTGTTAATGGGATAATATCCACTAGAAGAATACTTGTCCTCGTTTTGTTCATGTCTGCGTGTGATGCGGGTCTACTCTTCGCCATATTGTGACAACGTTTGCCCACACGCTTGGTCGGATTCAAGTGCTAAAGTCCCATTGAGCCGACGATGAGCTATGTGCTCTACCATCAGGGGTTCACTGTCCCTTCCGTTCATGTTTTTATTGAGTTTTCCAGCCCACCGGAAACTATGGTGGAAAATCGAAAAAGTATTATTTTCCGAACGGAGGTAGTATTGGAGAACTCTCGATGCGTGAATAATCGACGTCATCGCCCCCAATGAGCAGAGAACAAACCAACCTGTCGATAAGGTATTGATGCTCCAACAGCACGAGCCAATCTACAGTGTATAAGACTACACGGCCGGGCAAAGGCATATATAGCCCAAGCACCATGCACGCCAGAGAATTTCAGCCATATTCGTTAACCCTACTTCATGCCGTTACTTCATTCCTAAGCTGACTCAAAGATCCAGGTGAGTTGACAACAACTTGGCAAAAAAAAAAACACGGAAGATCCGCCAGACCCGACCTAAACCTGTTTTGTATTGACCCATGCAAGAACCCGTTTACCCGTTGATGATCGGTAATTATCGTTGAAATGGCCCCGGGCCAGGTCCTCTCCAAAACCCACCCACCCATTTATACCGTCCAGTATTCGGAACCTCTCGAAAGGCTCGAACAGCCCTTCCAAAAACCACAACACGCACACATTCCAAGCAGAGAGGGACACGGATCGCCAGTATCCATCCCTCGCACCCGCTCGTCGACTCCATCCACCCGCTCGTCGACTCCATCCACGTGCTATTTGCCCTCGACCCCCCTCTTCGTCTCGACCGCACCCCCTCCATCCATCCACTCTCTTGCTGTGGCCTTTGAAGCGCCATGTTTGAGAAGAGTCTCCAGGACCTTGTCAAGGGCATCCGCTCGACGAAAGGCGATGTGAATGTGTACATTTCCCAGTGTATGCAAGAGATCAAGACCGAGCTCAAGACCACCGACCCGTTCCTCAAGGCCGAGGCCGTGCGCAAGCTCACGTACTTGAACATGCTCGGCTACGATATGACCTGGGCGGCGTTCCATATCGTCGAAGTCATGAGCTACGAACGCTTTTCCCACAAGCGCGTCGGGTACACGGCGGCCTCGCAGAGCTTCACACAGACCACCGACGTCGTGTTGCTTTGCACCAACTTGCTCAAGAAAGAATTTGGCTCCATGAACGAATACGAAGTGGGCATCGCGGTCAATGTGCTGGCGAATATCGCGACCACCGACTTGGCGCGGGACTTGCTTGGCGATGTCGTCGCGATGATGAACAGTCCAAAATCGTACGTGCGCAAAAAGGCCACACTGGTGCTCTACAAGGTGTTTTTGCGGTACCCGCAAGGCTTGCGCTTGACCTTTGACAAGCTCAAAGAACGCATGGAAGAACCAGATGTGAGTGTGGTTTCCTGTGCCGTGAATGTGATTTGTGAACTGGCCAATAAAAAGCCCAAAAACTACTTGGGCTTGGCGCCTCAGTTTTTCCGCTTGCTCACGACGTCATCCAACAACTGGATGCTCATCAAGGTGGTCAAGCTCATGGCATCGTTGGTGCCGGAAGAGCCGCGATTGGCTCGCAAATTACTGGACCCTTTGGCCACTGTGATCCAAAACACCCCCGCCAAGTCGCTACTGTATGAATGTATCACGACGGTCACGACGGCACTTCTATACACCAAGAAAAGCGACGGCTCCCAACCACGCAATGTGCCAGCGGTCGTGCGTTTGTGTAATGACCACTTGCGCCGCTTCATTGAAGACACTGACCAAAATTTGAGGTACTTGGGGCTGGTCGGGTTGAGCAACTTGATGGAATCGCACCCGTTTGTGATCAGCGAACACCAAGAGCTCATCATTGAGTGTCTCGCCGTGGACGATATCACGATCCGCATGCGCGCGCTGGAATTGCTGGCCGGGATGGTCACGCCTGATAACGCGGCGCCGATCATTCGGGAGCTCATGCGCCGTACTTTGGCGGCCGATGGCATCTACAGGCAAGAGCTCATCGCCAAGATCTTGGACGTTTGTTCGGTCAACAAGTATGAGAATATCCATGATTTTGACTGGTACATCCACGTGCTCGTGCAGCTTGCCAGGGTGCCAAGCTCAGCCACGGGCTTCCAGCATAGCTCTTCGAGCAGTGAAAGTAGTACGACTGGCGCTGGAAGTAGTACTACTTCTACTTCTACTGCTTCTCGTGATGGTGGAGGCGGCAGAGTCTCCCATGGCGTGGAAGTCGCGCGCCAATTGATCGATATCGCGGTGCGTGTGAAAAGCGTGCGCAGTGTGATGGTGGACAATATGATCGACTTGCTCATGGAGAAAGACGCGCTCAGCGGCGCCGGCGCCAGCACGTTGTGTGAGGTGTTTTACGCGGCCGCGTGGATCACAGGCGAGTACGTGGCCGAGTACTTGGACGACACGGAAAACTCAGAAAACTCAGAAAACGAAGACGATGAAGAAGACGATGAAGAAAAAGAAACCGAAGAAGAAAAACTGGACCATTTGCAAGACCTGGTGGATGAAATGATGCAGCCACGCACCACGAGTCTACCAGCGCATGTGCAAACCGTGTACGTGCAGTCTTTGCTCAAGTTTGTCACGGCCATGGCCGACCGCGCCGATGACGCCACGTTGGAACGGCTCGCGGAATTGGTGCTGGAACGGATCCCTGCGTTTGTGCAAAGCGAGTACATTGAAGTCCAAGAACGCGCCAGTTCGCTGCAGCAAATCTTGTTGTCGCTTGGACTGGGCTTTGGTGCGTTGCGGTCGGAAGAAAGGGCGTCCAGGGCGTTTGATAGCAGTATCCAGCTGGATGCCAGTGCCCGTGTGGGTATCCTGAGTGGGTACTTTGCTGAACGGCTCGCGCCCGTGGGCGCGAAAGCACAGCGTAAAGTGCCGCTTCCAGGAGAACTGGATCTGGACGTGGCGTTCAATGCCAGTGAAGCCAGTTTCCTGGAATCCGGCGGCGATGTCTCGGCGTTTGTGAACGAAGACGACCTGGAAGTGTCGTTCTTCCAGCAACAACAACAACAGCAGCAGCAACATGGTGGCTACAATGGCATTGGTGGTGGTGGTAGTGGCGCCTCGGCTGACTCGCCACGCCATGGCAAGCACGGCAAGAAGAACCATAAGTCGCGGCGCCATCGCGATGGTGGCTCTGATTCCAATGGCTCGGATGCTGGTGCCAGCAGCTCGGAAGATGAAGAAGATGCCGAGAAAAAAGAACGCGATTACGAACAAGAAAAAGAACGATTGCGAAAAGATCCGTTCTATTTATCCAACAACAAAAGCACCAACAACGCCAACGATTTGCTGGGTGGCGGTGGCCAAAGTGTACGTATTTTGTTGTTGTTGGCGTTTTGTTGGCACGTTTCTGTTGGTGAAATCGTACTTATGTGGGATTTTGTTGGTGTTGGTGTTTTATTTGTTGGTTTGTTGGTGTAGGGTTTTGCGGAGATCATGGATGCGTTGACGGATACGAAAAAATCGAAAAAGAATGGTGGTGCGACTAGCAAAAAGAGCAAGTCCAAGTCCAAAGTCATTTACGAAGATGAGCTCATGCCTGATGGCGTCGGTGGCTCCAGTGGCGACGAACGAGGTGGACAACGGCGCTCTAAAAAGAAGAAGTCGCCGGTGGACGATGACGACTTGGCGGCCGTGGATTTGACCATGCCATTGCGCGACGATGAGCGGATCCCGGATGAACACTTGTACCATCGCCAGGCCAAACACGTGGACGAAGAGGACGACAGCAAAAAGAAGAAGCACAAGAGCAAAAAGAGCAGCAGCAAGGGCAAGGAAGGAGGCGAGGACAGAGAACGGTCGTCCAAAAGCAAGCACAAGAGCAAGAAGAGCAGCAAGCACCGCGACGAGGAGGAGGAAGAAGAGGATGACGACCACAAAAAGAAGAAGAAGAAGCACTCGTCGTCTTCTTCGAAGAAACGCCACGAAGATGAAGCCAAAGAGAATATTTATGTGAATATGAGCTCGGGTGGCGAAGAAGACGACGGCAAGAAACACAAGAGCAAGAAGAGCAGCAGCAGCACTTCCAAGACCAAGAAGTCAAGCAAGACCACCGAGAGAGAGAGCGGCAGTTCGTCGTCAGCGCTCAAGGAGAAGCGCTCGTCCTCTTCGTCGACGTCGACCAAGAAGAAGAGCAGCCACAAGGACAAGAACGCCAAGTCGCAGCAGCAGCCAAACGACGAGCCGCTCTTGCTATTCTAACAACAGTACATATCCACATAGCCAGCTTCCGTAGTTGCCCTTCCGCCTTTGTAATTACAATGTGTATGTTTTCACTTTTTGTTGTTGTTATAATCATCATCATCCTTCCGGCCCGGTTGCCTCTATTTCTTGGCCTTGGCCTTTTTCGCTGGCTTGCTGCTGCTGTCTGGTGCGTCGTTCTTGGACTTGGACAACTTGGTTTTCTTTGCCGACTCTGGCTGTTGGTCTGCTGTTTCAGATTCCGACGCTGTCCGCTTCTTGGGCTGCAGCAGCTCCTTGGACCGGTCGTCCACGAGCGAGAACGTTCTCGTGAAGGGCTTGCCAAGCGCAAACTTCTTCCGCTCTTTGGCCATCGGGAACGCATTCACCAGTTGGCTGGTCAGCATGGCGTCTTCCTCTTGTAGGTTGTAGCTCTTGGCGTCATAGTGGACGCTCGTGATGACGGTGCCGGCAGTCGTGGCCTCCTTGGCGATTTTGAACGAGACATTCGCAAGCGCCGACGCATCCAACTATTATATACAGGGAAATCATATAGACAAATAGGCACTGCTTAGTAATTGAAGAGACCAGCAACATATCTGTAACGGTACGTACGTTCTTTGGGAGTTTAAAGAACCAGAGCTCCTGGTCACTGGAGAGCACCGACTCGCGCGTGATGGTGGAGCTGCCCTGGACGCTATCAAAGCCTGGAGGGATCTCAAACTCTCTACATACAGGGAAACAAGTCCGTTAGATGGGTAAACACACATAGAAAGAATTGGTGTATCCAGGGAAGAACGCACTCGTCGCTCTCGGCGTCCGATTCCTCGGTGCCGCTGGACTCGCCTCCTTGAGTAGCTACTTGCTTGCGTGGCGCTTCATCCGACTCGGAACCACTGCTGCTGCTGCTGCTTTCAGCCGCTTTCTTGCGGTTACCACTCAGGTTGAGTACATTCTTGGCCATATTTACTGGGTGCGTTGAGGAGGAGATACGCTCGCTTCGTCCAATGGCCACCTGCTTGGTTATTGATGGTGTCGCTTCCTTGATTTGGATGGAGCAACATGCGCCAGACAGGTACTGATTTTGGCCAATCAGCGGGCACTGGTTACGTACCAGCGTAACCATGATGTCACTAACGTGGACCACATACCGCTTAGTGACATGGCTTCATTTTTGGATGTTTGGCGTTTGGAAAACGCTCCATCTTACAGTTTATTTGTTTCAATCTCGAGTGGTTATTGCTACAACGTCCTTCTTTTCTTTCTTTCTCTCTCATTGTACTTGGGTCTTTTACATCACATTCTTGTCGCGTCACGACTCCGCTCTACTAACCTGCTAGTGTACGGCCGCTAGCCATCTTCGTCTTCTTCTTCTTCTAACTACTGCTATTATTTATGTTGTTTGTTGTCCTATTGTCCAAAATACCTCAGTCGACTTCCATCCCCATATAGAGAGACCTGCTCTTCGGTCCATGGCGGATGTCGTCGTTTGTGTATGTTGGTGTTTTCTTCTGTCCTCCCGTTGGTGTTTTCTGTCGTTGGTTTTTTCAGATGGAAGTTGTTGTTGGTTTGTTGGGGGCTTGGCTTGGCTGTTGGTGCGTTTTTGTTGGTTGTATCATGCTTGAGGTCGGCACTATCAATTTGCAGAAACAGAGTCGTTGCGTGGCGTGGGTGTTTTGTGTGGTGTTTGTGTGTGTGTGTGTGTGGGTGGTGTAATAAGACCTCAATGGAGGTGCTGTGTGCACGAGTGACTGAGGTTGAGCTCTAATTCACCGAGCGTGGCTGCTGGAGAGGCACAAACGAGTGCTTCTTCGGGTGGCAGTGGACTTGCTTCTTTGGGCCACGTGCGGTCTTGGAGTAATCCTTTGGCTTGTTCTGCTTGGTGATCATGCTGTGGATTTCCGCGTCCAAGTCAGAGCTCTCGCGCTTTTCCTTCTTCAATTCGGACAGCTTATGGTGCAATTCCTGGTGGGTCTCCATGATATCCAACTCCGCGAGCATCGCATTGACTTCATCGACTTGTTCCAGCTCGGCGAGTTCTTCTTGCGTGAGCGGATGCACGGCCGAATCGAACAGCTCCTCGTCTGGAACTTCGTGGTACCCCCAGAACTGGTCTGCGATCACAAACCCTTCACGACCAGGGCTGTGTGGGCGCTGCTCATAGTACTCGTCCGTGATCACAGGGGCCCATGTCATCGACGGGTAGAAAGCGGGGGCGTTGGCGTTCAGCGTCATGTCTTCAAGTTGGCTTCAACGTCGTGCAGTAAAATCGGCAATGCAAAAGCAAAAGGGACGAAGAGAGAGAAGCGCCAACCCACGAGGAGCGAGGAGCGACAAGGCGTTGACGATGAAAAGGACAAGGGTTTTTTTCTTGAAAAACTAAAAAGGAAAAAAAAAAAGTCGTCGGTTTAACCTCACGACCAGCTGATTGGTGGATCAGGTTGGGTGAGAACAATGGTCCGCCAATCAGCGGCACGTATGGTCGATGTAGGGTTGATAGTGCCCCTACCCCGCATCGTCTGGCATCGGCCTCTGGCTGTTTTGCGATGAACTTGATTCTGGGCAGGACCAGCATTGGTGCAACTTCAACGTTAACTTCCAGCGGTGTGAGCACATGAGCAGCGAGCGGTTACAGGGTTACCCCTCCAGATCTCTGGACTGGACCTGTCCAGAGATCTGGATTTCTTATCTGGATCACAGCGAAAATGTGGATCGAGCGAGATCGCAGATGGCGTGCGAATATGGACATGAACCGAGATGATGGAAGAATCCCCGAACGAATAACGTTACCAAAGGATCCACGAAAGCGACCATGAACTGGCCACGGGAACACCAAGGACCGCGATTATGATGGCGTTATTAGGCATGCATCACAAGTGCACAACATGCAGTCGCAAGATGCAAAGACACAACCTCGTGTTGTCTACTGCATCGACAGAGCGGAGCATTGCAACTCTCATGCTGCAAGATGGTGTTTGGAGTCATTGCTGGAGTTCAATGGTGCTGCTTGGTCGTCATCCCAGCGCGCACCACAAACAGCAAACCATTGTCATATAGTGCACATCCAGAAGAGATGGTATAATAGTAACACCCACCCAGCTGCATGAAGATGACCACCATCGCGATGATGGACGGGGTGCGTGAACGCCACATGGGTACACCCAATACCCTTCGTTATGTGAAATTTGCGGATCGTACAATAGAGGTACAACAGTACATCTCATTCCCAACACCACCAACTCGAACCCAAATTCAGAGATCTGTTTTGGCATCATGGTTCGCGTCGCGGTCGTGGGCTGTGCACATGGCATGCTGGACGACATCTACGCGACCGTCCAGTTCATCAATGAGATGGATCCTTCGAATCCAATCGAGCTGCTATTGTGTTGTGGGGACTTTGAGTGCATGCGCAACACGCGCGATCTGGAAACACTGGCGTGTCCGCCAAAATACCGCGCGATGCATGCGTTCCATGCGTACTACAGCGGCGCCAAGCCCGTGCCCGTGCTCACGGTCTTTGTCGGTGGCAACCACGAGGCCTCTAGTTACCTCCACGATCTCCATTACGGCGGATGGGTCGCGCCAAATATGTTTTACCTGGGCGCGGCGGGCTGTATCAATGTCGGTGGGTTGCGCATTGGCGGGCTCTCGGGCATCTACAAGCACCACGATTACACCGCCGGCCGGTACGAACGAGAGCCGTACGATAACAGCACAATGCGCAGCATTTACCACGTGCGAGAGATTGAAGTCTTCCAGCTTTCTCATTTACAACAACAACAAAAACAAGATCGTGTGGATGTGTTTCTATCGCATGATTGGCCACGGGGTATTGAACAGTACGGCGATGTGCAGTCGCTTTTGCGCAAAAAGCCGTTTTTCCGTGACGAAGTGCAAGCGAATTCATTAGGCAGCCCCGCGGGTGAGTTGTTGCTGCATCAGCTGCGACCGGCGCATTGGTTTGCGGCGCATTTACATGTCAAGTTTGCTGCGGTCGTCCATCACCAACCGACCGAGACTTCATCACTAGCTCAAGATGGAGAGACGCAGCAGCAGGAGCAGAAGGCACCGGAGATGACCAAGTTCTTGGCGCTGGACAAGTGTCTGCCCCGCAAGGAGTTCCTGCAAGTGCTGGAGATCCCTTCTTCTTCTTCGACGACGACACCAGCAGAAGAAAATGGACCAGCAGAAGCAAAATCTCCCGTGAAGATCATGTTTGACTACGAGTGGCTGGCGGTGTTGCGTGCGACCCACCACTTGGTGTCGTCCTCGAAGTACGCGCCGCGGGTGCCACAAGAAGAACTCGTGATTGACGAAAAGGATATCCAGTGGGTACGCGACCGCGTGGAAGCATTCACCAGTGAAAAGAAACTGAACAAGCAAGTGGGTGAGTGGGTCACGGATTTTGTCAAGACCGCCCCGGCGTACGGAGAAGAACAAGAGCAGAGCTGGGCTGCAGCGCCTCCAGCCGTGGGCAACCCACAGACCGATTTGCTTCTGGAGCTTCTCAAGCTGCCGCACGTCGTGACGACACCGTACTCAGGCTTGTGTGGTCCGAGTGGTACGAGCGTGCCGGTCCATGTGGAAGATCCCAATGAGATCGACCTGGATCTGGATGATGATGACGATGAACAAGACGAGAGCAAGCTAATACCAGAGGTGACCGCACCACCACTAAGTGATCCGAATGAGATTGATCTGGATTTGTGAACCACAAGGTCTCGCTCTCTTCGTTAGCTGGCTTCATGTTTGTATGGATCCATTCTTCGGAATACGAGTAGAATACTATGATAATGATACTTCCCTTTGATCAACTCAAATTATCCAGCGAAGTATAGTCTTGTTGCCCATACAAGAGCTCCTTGTTGATGACGCGGTGGTGGCTGGCTCTTCGCTTGCGCTTCTCTCGTCGTCGCTTGCTTTCCATCCACACGCCTGCTACTGCTGCACACAGCATTGCCATTGCGAAAAGGACCAAAGGAGCAAGAGACGGTGGGTGGGTCGTGTGAGCTCCCGCTCCTTCTCCCGCTCCCCCTCTGGGAGTGGTTGGTGGTTCCGCTGGCGGAGGCACCAGTTGCTCGAGGGTAAGGGATATGCAGGCGTCGAACTCATCATTGGTCGTCCACCATTTGAGTGTACACAATAATCCAGAGCGGCACGTTGGCGTATCACACAAAGGCTGGCGATGCGACTGGGCTTTGCGGTCCCAGTAGTACTCGTCCAGTAAAACTGGATCCGCGACCATCCGTGCGTACAAATCTTGAAGCGATCCACTAGAAAGAGACTCGATCTGGAATGTTTCACTGGCTTGATACAGTTTCTTCCATTGAAACTGGATCGCGCCATCAGCGTCAACTGCCTCGGAAATGTTGGTGCCATACACGGTATAATCCAGAAACTCGTAGGTCTCGGGCGAGTACTCCCATACTGTGAACGATGGGTTGTTATCGTATTTTGGGGACAACGCGCCAGTCAAAAGCAACGGTGGCACGTTGTTGTTATTTGCATCGGAAAAATCATCGACGGGCAGACGGAACTCCACACTGTGGACGTGACCAAACAGCTGTGCCTTGATGACATCTCGAAAGCCACTCACGATGGCTTTGTACTTGTGGACGTATGGCTCGTGCCACTGCGATTGGGACCGGTTCGAGTCCACGATGGGTGGGATGTGGCCGACGATGTAGGCAAATTTGGCTTGGCTCCGCAATCCATTCAGTGTGGCATTGAGCCATGCAAACTGGTGGAACGGGTCTTCCAGTGTCGTGTTGTCTGGCGTGTGGCGAAACTAACACCGAGAGAATGGGAGGCTAGTTAGTTCGATTGGTATACATGTTGTGTCATGTGCCAACGCACCGAGTACGGGACGGTGTTGAGCGTGAGCACCGTGAGTTTGTCATCCAACTCGTAGGCTAAATAGCCTCGTCGACGGAAAAAATCCCAGTTTCTCTTGGTCAGCGAGGTGTTCCATACATGAGAAATCAAGTCAATGGATGGGTTGGTCACGTTTGTATCCTCTGGGTCGGTCACGGCCATTGAGTAGCTGGGATCTACTCACACAAAGAAAGTCAACCATCCCTTAGACTTCTTATATGAACAGGGCACCTTGTGCCAATGGTCACTGCAAAAGTGTCGTACTGGTATCTGCATTGCCCATGATGGTTGTAATATCCACGCGATTTCGTGCCGTTTCCCGCGGGTAGTACTTGTCGAACATCTTGAGATTGGCTTCGACCACATGGGTAACGTACTCATCGCTGAGGCCATCCGCGTGGACCACATGATCGCCAGTGTACAGCAGCAAATCGGGCGCGGGTATCACTATTGTAGCGTACGCGAGCGCCGACTCCAGCAACGTGATAGTGGCATCGGCGCCGTAGCGGGCCCGCATTGCGCGCGATTCCACGTCATCAAGCGTGGCGGAGAGATTCAGATGGACATCCGAGAAATGGAGGATCCGCTTATTTACCGATGGCGACGCCATGGTAGTGAGGAACAACTCGTCCATTGACTCACGCTTGGTGACCACGCGCTTCGCTTTGCTGATATTGTTTGTATCAGCTGCACGCAATCACCGCGAGCCATGTTGGGGATGCGCACGGCGTTTATAATAAGATGCTTGCGTATTTTTTTCGTATCTTGCTGCAAAAGTGTAGCCATGTCAAACGTATACACTATACATCATCATCCGGATACGAGGGTATTGTATCTCTCCACAACCAAAAAGCAACGCAAGAAAGAAGAAGACGAATGAAGAGTTGGGTTCGCAGCGCCGCGCGGCAAGCGCGATCGGGAGCGCTGACAGGGCCACCGCTGGCATACAAAGTCAATGTCTCTCGACTGTACGTGGGTGTTGTTCTCTATCATTTTATTCTTTGTCTTGGCCGTGAGAGGGTTCAAAAGTGTGGACGATGATGACGCTGATGATTGTCGGTTGTGGTGACGAAACAGTGATCGTGAGTTGCTGAATGCGTTTGTGGAACTGGATTGCGACGAAGAAACTCAAGATTTCCTGGAGGTTTGGATGCAATGAACTTGGCCACCCTAAACAAAGCTCAGCGATCCAGAATCTATGTCTAATCGTAACGATGGGGGGCACTGCGGATGTACTTTGTAGACTTGCAACGGCGGAAGTATCTTCGAGTCCATGGCGTCGAGTGTACTTGGCCTTTTCTACTCGCTCACGGATACAAACGGAATACTTGGCCGTACGCCCAGGAACCACAAATGCTGCGAACCTTCTGCATCTGGACGAATGATTAATATGAATCTTGTGCATTCTTGCAGGGGGCCAAATGTTTGTGTTGTCCAAGGCCCAGATCCAGAAATTGCTGCATCAAGAGCAACGCGTGGGTGGTTCATTACTGGATATTGGTGCTGGCGACGGCAATGTCACGTCCTCGATCGCGTCGCTGGTGGATACCGTGCGAAGCACCGAAGTGTCGCCGCCGATGGTCAAGAACCTCAACAAAATGGGCTTCAATGCCGTCGAGACGTGTGACTTGGACATCCCACACGTCATGGACGGACAGCCGTACAACATCATCAGGTGTGACTCTGTCTTTTTCCTGGATGTATGGCCCTGGATTTAAGATGCTCATGAAGTGACTGTGTGGCAAAATGGAATGGTCATGGCCACAGCTTGATGAACGTTTTGGACCGAGCCGACAAACCCTGGACGATGCTCAAGCAAATCCGCAGCATGTTGCATCCTGAAAATGTACGTGTCTCTGGATCTCTTGATAATTGGATCTCTGGATATTTGGATCTGGATGCTAACCAACATGTATTTATTGAATTGGTATGATTATTAGGGTCTGTTTTTGCTTGCTGTCGTGCTGCCATTCTATGCCTTTGTGGAGGTCGGCACACGTCGCATGCCGCCATCCGAGTTGTTGCCAATGAAAGGCGGCTTGGGCATCGATAACGCGACTTTTGAAGAGGCCGCGTCGACGCTCTTGAAGAACGTGTTGATTCCAGCCGGGTTTAAGCTTGTGAGCTTTAGCCGCGTGCCGTATTTGTGTCGAGGAGATCTGAGGCAACCGTATTATGTGTTATCCGATGCCATTTTTGTTCTCCAAGTGGATAACGATATGCCGACGGTCGAGTGAGAACGACTGGTATGCAATATATTTTCGATCTCTTCGGAACCATTTGGGGCATTTTTAATCTGGTATCGCTGGATATGTAAAGTCGCCATGGCATGGGCATGGCGCTATGGCACGGGATGGCATGTGCCATATCGAAACACGGCGAACCTGTATCTGAAATCCGGCGAGATGGCTTCACATTGTGAGAAAAATTGTGGCAAGATCGCAATGTGACAGTCCAAAAATGGGATGCAGCATTTCTGACTTGTGCAAGGGTTCTTTTCACCACCACTCATTGGATAAAAACAATGCGACAACAACGGCCACAGTGACTTGTATAAGGGGTAGGGGTTTCTGATTCTATACTTTGCATTTGTATGCAGTCACTTGAGAGAAAGGGCGAAGCGGTTCAAAAAATCAAGCCGGCGGTAATATTTCACGAAAATGGCTTGAAAAAACCGGAAAGAAGGGAGAGAGAAACATAAATTACAGCCGGCGAAAAAGAAGAGAAAACCATCCGTGACCTTGACCTTTTCTGTCTGCGTTGTCACTCAGAGATTTTCGTTGGAGTTGGCAAGTGTAGGTTTGTCGGTTGTTGGTTTTGTTGGTGTTGGTGTTTACATGCCATCAACAAGCAATCCGCTGGCTGCATTAGTATAATAGTATTCGTTTCCCCGGTAGAAAAGTTATATAGGTAGACTTGCATTTCCCCGCGTATTTCAAATAGAAGCCACCGAATAGACCAGTATGACGCAGTTCTCCTCCTCTGTGAGCTCCATCGATACCATGGCGATCGTCGACGACGCCGCGCTTGTCCGTTGCTACGACACCAAGAGCTCGTCACATCGCGAAGAGCTACAAGTGTCCAATGATAACCAGACAGACGACCACAGCAAAGACGACGACACCATGATGATGATGGAGACTTCAACAACACCACAGCTGAAGAAGACCAAGAGCGTTGTGTTTGCCGAGGCTGACGTGGTTGAGTTTGAACCCACCGTGTGGACAGCGACCATCGCCTCTGATGGCGTGCCGGTCGGTCTGTCCAGTACAGTGCGTCGCCGCGCGCGCCGCCGTCTGGATTCGTTTGAAGGCGAGCGTCTGTTACAGTGAGTGTTCCTGCTCTCCCTCTTTGTCATAGGGCCACGCGTGTGTCTAACACGAGTGTCTCTCTATGTATTAGCCGCATTAACCGCCAAGAGTACATGGAGCACGGGTACTTGGAGCCAGACGAGCGCATGGATATGCTGGAAGCCGCGGGCCACTCGGTCGCGATCATCAACCACGTGGAGCGAGAGACAGTGCGCTTGAACCGCGAGCGGTGGGAGTCGAATGAGTACGACTTGCTGTACCAGTTTGGACTGGGCGAAACGGCTGTCATGGATCTGGACGACGACCAAGAGCTCTTGCTTTCACAAGGCACGATCATGGGCAGCAGCTACTACAATACCGACAACCAGCAAGAGCCTGCAGATGAGCTGGACGATGACGAGATGCTGGAAGCACAGGACGACGATGAGGAAGACGACGACAGCGGCAACCCGGCCGAGTATTACTACTACTCCAACTGTAATACCTCGACTGCCACTACTTCTGCTTCTCCTACTCCAACGGCGACTTCCCCACGGACGCAAGCACAAGCCGATGCTGATGTGCGCTTCGCCATGGAAGAAATCGACGCATACGACACGCGCAAGTACGAAGAGGTGTGTTATTAAAACCAGCAAACTAATAGAGATAGGCCAGCCCCATTGTGACCACCACAAACTGACTCTTATCATTTGTTAACTTGCTTGGATCAGTGGGCATGGGATTACACGACCGACTGTATCTTGGGCGACGACAACGACCAGTACGACAAGGCCTTTGATCTGCCAAGTTTGGATTTTGGGCTCCCTGAGATGTCGTCCTCGCCCACGGATGTGGCTACAAGTAGCGAGTGTATGATCGTTTCCTGTGGCAAAGTCATCGGCGTCGGCTCGTCTTCTTCGTCACCGTCCAAGGTATCCAAGGCGTCCAAGGCATCAACGCCTGGACTGTTTGTTTGATGGGGCAGCACACTACAAAGACCCACAGCTCTCCCAACTTGCTTCGCGAGGGACGGCTGGTTCTTTCGCTTCCACCACCATCTCCTTCTTCTTTCCTGTAGTTTTAGTATTGAACTTGCATTTTTGTAATACTCTGTCGCCTATGAACCAAAACCCAACAACAATCAACGGTATCTTATCCTTTGTAGTTCTGGCAACAGTGCGTGGTGTTGTTTGTGATGCATTTGATGCATGGAGCTTTTCGATGTTCATTTGAGTTAGTGACATGTACTGTCACTTTTTTAAATAAAGTTGACGACACCGCCAAAAAAAATGAAACAAGACAGAAAAAACCCAGCGCCAATGGCATCGGCTTCCGTCGCTGATACTGGCCGCAACATGCAACACGTAGATGATGTGCATTCAGAACCGACGTCTACCCCACTACCTCTTCCTTCGCGCAAGCGGTCCCTTTCGAATGGTGCGCCGCCATCGACGTTGTCGTTCCAGGAACTCCAGCGCCAAAATGCCATGCAAATGGAGATTTTTGGCTTTGCAGGATGGCTCGCATCGACGCTTTTATACGGTGTGTTATTAATACAGTGTATGCATTGATCATACTCATGGCTTCCTTAATTGCTCACTAAAACACTGGAATATGCGCTTGCACTGGTATCCGTCGTAGTGCTCTTCCTGATGTGGGCGTATTTGCCTGACGCCACGTTGCGCTCGTATGGGCTGACGTACTTGCCATCGAAACACTGGGCGGTCGCGGTGCCTGCGATGATCGTCATGACGTATCTCTTTTCGATCGTCTTTTACAAGGCCATCAATATGAAATGGACGCCCACGCTGGATGACTACGCCACAGTGTTTGGTACGTTTTGAAAAGACCATCCCTGGTTGCACCTCTCCAGCCAGCTCAATGACTGACTTGGCTTGCGGGCGTTGCTTTGCCACACGACAGATGTCCACTCTGTGTTTCTCCAAGACGATGCACTGGACGCCCACGCCCAAGCAGAAACACCCCCGATCTCCGATATCCCACTCAGTCAGGTCAACAGCTTCTTATTTGCATCAACCTAGAGAGCTAACTGCCGGTACAATCCACCCTGGAAATCAGTGTGCATTGGGTTGGTATGTTTATTTCTTCATTTTTTGTTTTTGTTTCTCCCCTCCCCTCGTTTCTACCTGACGATCCAGAGACCTCTTGTGTCTTCCCTCACTTCTACAAGCCCATGGCGTATCGCATGATCTGGTTCTTGAGTGGCTCGACGGCGTTCAAGGCGCCCATGCCGACGTTGCGCGCGACGCCCACGGCATCCGGAGTCGGGCCAAAGAGGCGCTTGAAGCCGTCCATCGCGATGGCCATCGACACGTTGGCGCGCTTGCGGTCGTCTTCGTATTTCGCCAAAAAGTACTCACTCGACAAATTTTCACCGCTTTTCACGCCATCGACCAACAAATCGCCTAGCGACTGGACATCGGCGAGCCCCAAGTTGAGCCCTTGGCCGGCAAGCGGGTGGATCGTATGCGCGGAATCACCGACCAGTGCGACGCCTGGCTTGACGTACGAGGTCGCGTGCTTGAGCTTGAGTGGGAACGCAAAGCGGCGGCCCACGGCTTCAATCGGCTTTGGTGGCGACACAAACGGGTCGGTCAACGCGGCGGCCGCCATGACCGTGTTCACGGCGTGGTTGACTCCCTTTGCCAGCTCGGTGAGCACTGGCAGGCCAGGGAAAGTAGGTGGCACCGGCACGGTAGGTGGCGCGAAAAGCGCTTCATTGAGACGCTCAATAAAGGCTTCCGGGCTCAAGGCGACCAGTTCCTTGGCCATCTCACTGGAGCAGGACCACACGACCGAGGAGTACCCGTCGCGCATGGGCAGCAACGCCACGGGGCCCGTGGGGAAGAACCGCTGCCACGCTGTGGTGTTGGCGACATCGGTCTTGACCGTCGCGACCACGGCTTCTTGGTCGTACTCCCATCCCCAGGTGCCCAGCGCCGAGAGCGTGCGCACGACCGAGTTGGCGCCATCGGCGGCGACCACGACATCCGCACGAAGCTTTGTGCCATCGTCTAAAGTCACTTGGTTGATGTACGAGATATCATTGGGACGCTGGAAATGCTTCACCTTGGCGGGGCAAAACAGCTTCAATGGCTCGCTGTCAGTGGCGTCGTTCGCGAGCTCTTCCATGCGGTCGTGGAGCGCACGCACCAGCACTTTGCTTTCCACGACATGCGCGAGGCTTTCTTTGCCTGCCTTTTTCGCATCGAAGCGGATAAAGCCATCGCCCATGGCATCCCAGACTTGCATATCTTGGAACGATGGCTTGTGGGTGTCTGGAATTTTCTGCCAGGCTTGTGCGGTTTCGAAAAGCGCACGTGACGCCGGTGTGATCGTGAACACACGCAAGTCAGGCGAGTCTTCTTCGACTGGCCCGGCGGCCGCTGGTGCTGCTGGTTCAATCACCGCGACTTTTTTGCCTTTAAACACGGGGTTGGATTTCAATTGGCACGCCAACGCCGAGCCGACGATGCCACCACCGACGATCACCACGTCAAAGCGCTGCACGGCATCGCTGCTGCTGGTAGCGGCAGCGGCAGCGGAAGCAAAGCGCTTGGAGAGAAGCGCCGATGGCACGCGCTGCTGGATTTGCTGGCTTGCAGCCACACGAGCGACGGCACGGAGCACCATACTGGGACCTTCAAATATCTTTCTTATTTGCGTGCTTTGGTTCTTGCCTTGATTCGCACACGCCACACAAAAAATGGTGGGCCAAAGACACTACACCAGTACATTGGATTTTCATTAAAGTGCGATTCAATTAAGTGCGTGCCCGTCAAACCGCACTTAAAAAAGCAGAAAAATGATGGACTGGACATGGAAGCTGATTGCACGACGATCGACACACACCCAAAATATTCAATTGCCGTGTTCATCGCTCGCAATATGAGCATCATCTCTCCGGCCACGGCGCGGACGACGGCCAGGACCGCTGTTAAATTTGTACGACGCGCGAGTGGGCTCGTTGTGCTGAGCTTTGGTGCGCTGCGGCAAGTTGTCGTCGCCACTGCTGCCTCAATGTCGGCGGTCGACACGGACATCGATGCCTACAATCCAACGGTCCACGGCGAAATCCACGATGCGTTTGAACCGGTTGTCTGCCTTCCTGGCGATACGCTGGCGGTCAAGTCGGAAGCGCAAGAGCTTGCGGATGAAGTGTGGGCGGAATTATCATCGGATTCCATGGCTTTGGTCGGCATCGTCGCTCAGCTGCCAGGTCTCGCGGCCCAGTTTGTGGTCCATTCAGCGCGAGTAACGCTGGGCGTGTTCAAGATGGGGCTCTTGATGACCCAATGTCAGATGCATGTCGTGCGAAACCCAGATCCAGTGACCGTCGCGAAAGTGCCAAAATCGTTCTTGATCGTGTTTGGCGATATCCCGATCCAGTAACACCGTCGACAGGCACCTACCTATCCATTCGTACCAGTCGGTTACTTTATTTCATGATTATCTGTAGTATTAGTATGTGTTATTCAATTTATATACGCCATCCCCCTTCGTTGTGTGTATCGCAAGAGCTCTTCGATGCTTCTCAGTACCATGAGCTTGTGGTTGGTTGTTCTTGTGTCCATTTGTGCAATATATCCGAGCCTTCTGGAGACGTCGCTAGAGGACGGTCTTATTCGGTCTCGATCCAATTCGTTTTACCTGTACTCTAGTACCCATGGGGGCATCCTCTTCCACTGAAGGAAGTTGCATCATACCTCTTGGGGCAAATTCATTTCCATCACATTCTCAATGTCACAAAGGCAAGATTTTTCACTTCCACCCTCGCGTTTGTGACTAGTAAGTGATCAGGGGACTGATGATTTTGTTTTCATCCAATGAAAGACACGAAGACTGCCTACGACGTCGTTTCATTGGTTCTCCAATGTTCTGATGTGATCCGCACCCATCCGTTTTTTTTGGCGATACAGAATGATGGTCAACTGGCTGATTCACAGTCAATTCATTTCCTGTCAATCACAACCCTTTCCATGGGGTTTTGATGGCCATGCCAAAACGGCGCGTCGCTTCAGTGCCATTTTGGCAACAACCAGCAAACCCAAGCAGCAACACAACAAGCCAACGATGCTGTGGGTCGATGAGCTCCACTTGTACCCAACGGTCTCCACTGCGCTCGCCATGTGGACGCTTTGCATGGCCAGCCAAGTCGTCTTGCGCGTCGCATGGCTGCTGCTGCGCGCACAGCGCAACCAAAAAGTGCGCGTCTGGACAAGCGACAAGGGCGACGCCGCCAAGATTCGCAAGAGGTGGCCGTGGTGGACCACCAGTGGATGTGAAGGCGACGGGGAAGACTGCAAGAGCAGCGCGCTGCGGATGTTTCCATTGTGGTGCGTGATGGCACTGCGCGCGGGCTTCCACGAACACCACCGTGGATGGCTCTGGAAGACGCTCATGTGCCGCTCGCTGTGGCTGACACTGCTCGTGGTGGTTGCGATCGTTGGTCTGAACACGTCGCTGCTGTATCTTCGCACCGGCTCGTTTGTCCAGCAGCCGTACGAATGGTATTCTCTGGAAGCGACGGGCAAGCGGGTCTACGGCGATCGTGTCATGCTTCCGACAAATATCTTGGCGACTTGTCGAGCCGTCAGTGCAGAAGTCCCAGTGAAGCCTGTGGACACCACAGCATTGTTGCGTCTGGACGATGTGATCGCAAGGCACCGGAAAGATCCAGCAGGCGGTGCAACTATCGTGTATGTCGTTCCTTATGGACCAAGAGGTGTCGTCCACGTCACCCACGCTCAAGCAAGTGTCCAAGTCCACCAGGACTCCATCACCAAGGCGACGTCCTCACATCGTGGCGCTGTCATGAAGAAGGAGGCTCCTGTTCAGTACACGCGCGTCGTGCCAGTGGATGCATTGACCATGTTCCCGTACGTATGGCACAGCATCCTCGGCACTGGCTTCAGCGACCAGCTCCAAAGCCAAACCAATGGCTCGTCTTTGTCTCTGTCTCCGTCTCCGTTTACACGCTCCATCCCGAGTGCGCAACTGGAATTTCGCCTCTTACAAAGCCAACAACAACTGGATACATTGCCACCAAACAGCAACCTCTTGGCCGTTGTACAAGCCATGGACCACGTGCTCCACTTGGCCGACCACACAACTGATCCCAAAACAAAAATCGCATTTGTTGCACTTTCCAAAGAAGATTGTAACAACCCACACGCCACCAAGATCACGAGTCATCCACAAATCCAGTTTGGTCTGTTTCCGTACGGCGACTGCTCCATCATCAACAACAGCAACGAGCACGAAGAGGAGGCGCGCTTCTCCGTACTTCCTTTGGGTCCAAGCTTTGAGCATGGGTTCCCATTAAACACCCATGAAACGTACTTGCCTCCAGTATCCCATAGAAAGCATTTACTCAACCTCATGGTCAGCTGGACGGTCGAAAAGCCCACACGGATCCAAGCCATGATCGCTGCACTGGCTGTCTGCGATGGTCGTGACTGTGTGGTTGAGCATAATGACTTGGCGTTCAAAGTTCTCCAGAAACTGGATACAGCGATTGGCTCGAATTTGCGGTGGCTGCTTTCGTCGGCTCCCAATGCGTACATGGAAACCATGAAACAATCCATTTTCACGCTGTGTCCGTTGGGCAAAAACCCGGAACAGTATCGCATTTGGGAAGCGCTCGCGGCTGGCTCCATCCCGATCATTGAAGATCTACCATCACTCTCGCCAGGACAAGAAGAAGGAGACGAAGAGCTCAGGTACCAGCCTGGTGCCTTTTACCATCCGTCGTATCCGACAACCTGGAAATGCCGTCCAGATTTTGAAATCCATGGATTTTTGAAACAAAAAAAAGCACCCGTGGTTTTTATCAAAGATTGGAAAACCGATTTACCAAAAGTCATTCAGTTTTACACCAAAACAAATCCGCAAAAGCTCGTGGAACTTCAAGAACAAGTGAAAAAATGGTATTTAGAGGCAGGCGAGCATTTGCAAGCGCAACTGGTGGGTAAGTCGCTCAAGTTTTTTGCTTCACCACCTTCACAAGCGCAAGGCAACAGGACGGATTTGTAGTGGCAATATCTATAATAATACTGTCCTACTTTTGGTATTTTATTATCTTTGGGTTTTGTGGGTTTACCATGATTTGGTCACAAGAGCCAACTCCTTCACGTCGACCGAGGTCCCGCCCTGCTTCGCTGCTTTCAGTCCCAGTTTGATCTGGCCATTGTCGCGTGGGGATATGTGCTGTAACAGCCTATCTCCTGGCATTTGCCGATCTGTTTCGCGATACCGGTAGTAGGTAGTACCACTGAGCGACGACCTAGCCATCCCATGATGGCGCCATGGACCCCAACCGCAGGTCGAAGTAGGGGACTCTTGGGTAGGACATTCACTACCGACGCTCAACCCGTTGTTATGATCCACAGTTCCTGTGAGGCTTCAGGGCACCAACACCGCCAAGAGAGACAACTAATAATTAGAATACGCAGGAGAGAGGATGTATATAAAATGGATGCAAATGACTACTGGTGTCCCTGTTGTGTGGACAGTACGGTACGGTAGCGTGTTTCGTACCTCAGCTGCTTTGTTATTTGAAGAACCCGCCCTTGTGCTTGTGGTGGCGATAGTGGCCGCCGCCGTAGTGGCCGCGGTGGTGGCCGTAGTGGGGCGCTGGCGCCATGAACATGCCGCCGTGGCGCATATGCTTGTGCTTGAACTTGCCGTGCTTGTACTTGACATGGTGGTGGCCGTGGGCGGGCGCGTACATGACGCCAGGCTGGGCGACGTACATGGGCTGCGCCACTGGCATGGCGTACACTGGTGGTCGGTTGTACGCTGGGCCTGGAGGGTGCGGGTACGCGCCATGCGGTTGTGGTGGATACGCGCCATGAGGTGGCTGAGCTGGTGGGTACCCATGAGCTGGCTGGGCAGGCAGGTACGCTTGTGGAGGGTACGCTTGCGCTGGAGGTGGGTACGCCGCCGGTTGCTGTGGAGGGTATCCTGGCTGCTGAGGTGGGTATCCTGGTTGCTGAGGTGGGTATCCTGGCTGCGGTGCCTGCTGAGGAGGGTATGCACCAGGTTGTTGAGGAGGGTACCCCGGTTGCTGTGGCTGCTGGTGCGGTGGGTACCCCGGTTGCTGTGGTGGGTATGCACCAGGCTGTTGAGGAGGGTATCCTGGTTGTTGCTGCTGCTGAGGAGGGTATGCACCAGGAGCTGGTTGCTGCTGCTGCTGGGGCGGGTATCCTGGTTGTTGCGGGTAACCTGGTTGCTGCGGCTGCTGAGGCGGGTATCCGCCAGGAGCTGGTTGCGCTTGTTGCGGTGGATACGCACCAGGAGCTCCTGGCGCGGGCTGTGCAGTTGGATACGCGTACGCTTGAGCATTCGCCTGCCCACCAGCGCCGTATGGTGCTGGTGTCGCCTGAGGGTACGTACCAGGTGCTTGCTTCGTCATGCCTGTTTCAGGTTATTCAATAATGTGAAGAACAGAAGCCCACTCGTCAAATGATCCGTTCGATGTGCTTCTGTGTCACACGGGAAGATCATCATTCTCTCTGCTTGGCATTTTGACAAAAATATGATGGCTTGATTCAGTGGATTTCACCAACTGGCTTTTCCTTCTCAGAGCGCACTATTTGGAGTGGAGATTGAAATGGTGTGGGCCACCTCAACAAATCAGATTCCATGAAAATGGATGCGAAAGATGGCGATCGGATCGACAAGTTCCTCATGCGATATATTCCGTGCAGCTCAAGGGTTTCAGAGATAAACTGTATTCGCGTACATGATTATACTGTATATCAAGAGAAAACAAAACAGGCGAACGTCGCTGTCGCCTTGGTGCGAGGTGCTGGATATGAAACGGTTCGAAAAAGACGACAGATTCCGATGCTTTACTTGAAGAGCTTCTTCATCTTCATCTTCTTGAACCCCTTCATTTTGTAGCCCTTCCACTTGCCGCCTTTGTACTTCTTGTGCTTGATCTTGCCATGCTTGCCGACCTTGCCACCGTACATCACAACACCTGGTTGCGCAACGTAACCTGGCTGCATAGGGTACGCGCCATGTTGAGCTGGATACGCGCCGTGAGGAGCTGCTGGGTATCCTGGCTGGGCAGGGTAACCAGGTCGTGGTGCATACGCTTGCTGTGGAGGGTATCCTGGCTGCTGTGGTGGATATCCTGGTTGTTGTGGCGGGTACCCTGGCTGCTGTGGAGGATACCCAGGCTGCTGCGGAGGGTAACCTGGCTGCTGTGGAGGGTATCCTGGCTGCTGTGGAGGATAACCAGGCTGCTGTGGAGGGTATCCTGGCTGCTGCGGTGGGTATCCTTGCTGAGGGACTGGGTACCCTGGCTGACCAGCTACTGGCGGGTATCCTGGTTGTTGCGGTGGGTAACCAGGTTGTTGTGGCGGGTAGCCTTGCTGCGGTGGCGCGCCGTACCCTGGCTCGGCAAAACCCTGTCTTGGTGGTTGGCTCATGATGCTTGTGTACCGAGAGACGAAGACGCTTGGCCTTGAGATGCGAATGCGAAACTAGGCCGTCGAAGTTCTCCCTTCTCTTTTGCTTCCACTTGAACCTCTCGCGTCTTCCTTCCGTTCAGCGTGATGGGGAAAGTGAGAGGGTACTCATCAGTCGATTGGCTATATATTGCCTCATTTCAGCCAATCCGTGGGCATCACGCATTTTCATAAATTGATGGAAAATCAATTTTAAATAATATTTTCAGGATCGAAAAATAAGAAACCAAAAACATACAACCAACAGACGCAAAATGGCACCAGCAGCTCCCAATGGACCGCTTGCTGTCGGCCAGCGGTGTGAGATCCTGTCCACCGGCACGGGGCTTCGCGCGAGCATCAAGAGATACGGCGACATCGCCTATATTGGACAAGTGCAAGGGCTCCCGGCAGGTGAGTGGATCGGCGTGCGCCTTGACAAACCGCTCGGCAAGAACGACGGATCCTTTGACGGTGTCCGGTATTTCGACGCGCAACAACTCCACGGAGCGTTTGTGCGGCCCGATAAACTGACCACAAGGGGAGAAATCCCATTGCTAGAGACGCAAAGCGAAAGTATTGTGCGTGCGACGGAAGAACGGCGCCAACAACTGGTCGAAAAGCGCAAAAATGACAAGGCCAACCGTGCGGACTACTTGGAGAATACCTCGGATGAGCTTGTCCAGGCGTTTTGGAAACGATTCATGGACCAAGAAGACAAGATTCGCCGCCAAGTGAACGTTTTCGTAGACCAGAAAAAGCAGCCAATGCCTTGTGAGCCATCACAAGCGGTGAAGCTGGATGACCAAGTGCTGCTGGTCAATGGCATGCGCGAAGAAGCCGCGAGCGCGGCATCGCTGTTTTTATCACCGTACGATATCCGCCATACCCAGTTGATCGTGGCCAAGCTCTTGGAGCTTGTCGAAACGACCCGCGCGACCTTTGCACCACGCAAAAAGTTTACGTTCAAGACACGAGCCGCTGCCACAACGCACACGAAGAGTGAGCTGGCTTCACCAACAGATGCCAAGCAGTCAGCGATAGTGAATGCGACCAACCAGTACGTGAATGAAGATGAGCTGGTGTTTGCAGACCGAGAGAACCAAGTGATCGTGATTGACGCCTCCACCTTTGCTGACCAAGAAGGAGATGATGAAGAAGAACAAGATGGTTCCACACGCCGCCGTGATTTGAATTTCTCACGGCTCACCAACTGTACGATCTTTGTCGCCGTGGAAACCTCAGCGATCCGAGCCGATGCGCTCACGAACTGTGTCATCTACACCGGTCCGATCTGGGGCAGCCTGTGGCTGGAACATTGCACGGGCTGTGAGTTTTTTGTCGCATGCAGGCAGCTACGGGTCCATTTGAGTTCAACTACTATTTTCCACTTGCGCATTGGCAGCCACCCGATCATTGAAGACTGCCACCAGCTCAAGTTTGGTCCATACAAGCTCAGTTACCCAGCGCTTAATGAGCTCTTGGACCACAGTGGGCTTGCCAAGGATAATGGGCTGTGGGCCAAAGTGAACGATTTCAAGTGGCACCGCACGCAGCAATCGCCCAACTGGAGTCTATGGGACGCGAAGCTACCGTTGCCAGTGATCCCTGACCAGCTACACCAGCGGCTTCGGTACGAATAAGAAAAAAAGGTCCAAAAAAATCTAATGACATTTTGGGTGGTAAAATCGATATAAAACTTCTATTCTTTCGTGCTTTTCTTGCTTTTCTTCTTCTTTGGCGTGGTTTCTTCTGCCGCTTCTACTGGTGGCTCTTCTACGGGAGCCTTTGATGTCTTCCTCTTCTTGGTGGCCATAGTGGTGGTGACCACGACGACTGCGTGTTCGTCTGTGGCGATTTGTTTCTTGTCTTTCTTGCTCTTCTTCTTCGTACTCACATCGACAGCGGCAACAACAGCAGAAGCAGAGGGAGAGGTCGTTTCCATCGACTTGCGTTTTGGCTTCTTGTCCTTGCCCAAGTTCTTGGCGCTCGCTGTCCGCATGGTCGCGTCAATCGAGATCATGCCACCGGCGACGTGGATGCGCACGACGGTGACGTCGACGGTCTCGTTCATCGAGATCGACGAGCCATCAGGGCCATTCCTACCAACAGTCCTATGTCAGCCATGTTGCCCCATACGCAAGGTTTCTAACAGGGGAAATCGAACGTACCAGCAGTCGGCGGCGTAGTTGTGGACGTATCCTTTGGGCAACTCGGACGCAGCGACCGACCCGTTGAACACACCGGCGAAAAGCATACCGATATGGTTGCTTCCGATTTTGTTCACCACGCCACGCAGTGTCATGCCTTCTTTTGGCTGAAAGACCAGCGCATCGGCGATCACTTTGCAGTGGATGTACGGCTGTTCGTTCATGATATGGCCAAACGGTTGCTGCAGTTTGACGTTGCTCAAGGATAAGATCACGCCTTGCAGTTTCTCCGAGTATTTCATCAGCAAAGACGTCATTTCTTGGTCAATGCCCACACGCGTTTCGCCAATGTGGCATGGCAAAAGGCTGACCGATTGGCGGATCTGTAAATGGGATGTGGATGCAAGTTAGTGTTCAAGCGCTGACAGTGTCTCTATGCATGTGGAGTAGTAGGCAAGTACCTTGCATAGCACGAACGGGCTTTCACTTGGAGCCATCGTGATCGTGGTGGTCGATAGAGGAGAGCGAATAGATGCGCCAAGGTAACAACACCAATTGAGCTCCCAACCACCAGCGAATGTCTCCTCACGACCAACACCAAACGCAACAGCACAGTACTGAGTGACACCCAATAAGTACGATTGGTAATACCGATATCGTACCGGTTCAAATATGGGTTCCTGGGTGCTTGACGGGTTTATGCCCTTCGGCGGGTCGGGTTTCATTATTTTGTGAGGCGATTCTTTGGCAGCCGAACGCCATCGCCCTCTGTGGAAGCCGATTCGTTTGTGAAAATGAGCAGCATGTTGCGTCGATCGGTCGCGAAGAACAGCTCGGCGCTTGTCGTGTTGAGCGCGCGCCAGGCGTCGCCTGCAGTGGCGCTCACTGTGCGCGAGTTCTCATCAGGAGGCAGTGTCAAGGCGATCCAAGATGAAGCCAAGCCGCCATCGTGGACCGAAGTCGTCGACAAGGCCGCGAATATGTTTTTCCTTGGTGAGATTTTCCGTGCGACGTGGCTCGCGTGGGAAATCCACTTGGAAAAGAAGTCGACCATCAACTACCCTTTCGAAAAGGGTCCGTTGAGCCCTCGCTTCCGTGGCGAACACGCGCTGCGTCGCTACCCAAGCGGGGAAGAACGGTACGTTTGTGGATGATTCTTTTGTGGGATGGGAAGAAACGAAGAGAAGTCCTGACGCCAAGCGCTGTTGTAGATGCATTGCTTGTAAGCTGTGTGAAGCGATTTGCCCTGCACAGGCGATCACGATTGAAGCGGTAAGAATGCCGCCCCGAAGAGCTACACAACCACGTGAAAAAAAGCTGATTCTTATTTTGTGTGATCATAGGAACCTCGTGCGGATGGCAGCCGTCGTACGACGCGCTACGATATTGACATGACCAAGTGCATTTACTGTGGGTTCTGCCAAGAGGCCTGTCCTGTGGATGCCATCGTGGAAGGACCAAACTTTGAGTTTGCGACCGAGACCCACGAAGAGCTCTTGTACGACAAGGCCAAGCTTCTCGCGAACGGCGACAAGTGGGAGTTTGAAATCGCACACAACTTGTCGATCGAGCAGCTCTACCGTTAGTGGGCGAGCGAGACCCCCTCTCGCTCCTTTGATACCTACACGACCCGCAAAATAAGCAAACGCCGTCGCCAGTGGTAGTTCGTATTGGTACAAAATACATAATGGAAGAGAGAGAACGTGTTATACTACTTTTGCTATGATAATTCGTCTGGTGATGCGATCGTGAATCGAATCTTCTTGGTTGTCTGCCCTGTGTACCGATATTCATTCTTGTCTGTTTTGTTTTTCGTGTCGTAAAAGAAATGCGTGCCGACAGTCTCTTCCAAGTGGCCATACAGCGAGTACTCGCCAATATGGAGCGTCGGCTTGGCTGTGTCAATACCCTGATACCAGTTACAGTGATCAGTATACGCCCGTATAGCTAGCTACTCTCGGTGTATACTACGGTACCTCTATGGTGATCGATTTGTAGTCGTCCAAGATCGGGTGGTTCTTAAAGTCGGCCAGCTCCAGTACAACGAGAAGCTCTTCCTCTTCATCTTCGTCATCTTCCTCCAGCCCCTCCAGCTCGTCCCGCCCACGATGCCACTCATCCATCGCAACACTGTCTCCCAAATCAGATAGTTCGCTCTTTGGTTCATTTGCGTTATCACTGCCCATGGCTCCTTTTGTGTCCGCAGCAGTCGGTTCGCCACCATTCTCCATCGGCTCATCATCCAAGTCACCATGCTCGTGGCCATGGTCTGGGACAGGGCTCGGGCCGTCCACCACCTGCATGGAACTCAGAGAGAGATGATCTGCATCATTCTCATCAGCACCGTGGTGGCCTTCGCTCTCTGCTGCGTCTGCGTCTGCGGCATCGGCCTTGCGCTTGTGGTTCTCTCGCTGCTTCGCCATGATTGGGGTGTTTCCGTTGGTG
This sequence comes from Pythium monospermum, assembly GCA_023336165.1. Lineage (NCBI taxonomy): Eukaryota > Oomycota > Peronosporomycetes > Pythiales > Pythiaceae > Pythium > Pythium monospermum. The sequence continues at coordinate 60,232 of JAADWJ010000056.1, forward strand.
GTTGCCTTTTGTTTCCATTTTTATTTTTTATTTTTTGGAATATTATTCCCCTTGTTATGTGCTCACCTGTGATAATGCATATCGGATGTCGCATTTTGTTTTCACCTGAATAAATATGGGAACAACCATTTTTTACCTAATTCATTCCACATTTTGACCACACAGGTGGGTTGATTTATCCGGCGAAATCATCATTTTGACACCCCTGATGTGCAGTCAAAATAATGTTTTGCAGGTAATTTACGGTCAAAATCATTTTTTGGGTGGGTGAGAGCTTCCATTTCTCTTGCCGTCGATTGAGATATGGCACGTCCCGGCACGTCACCAGCGTTCATATCAGAGGTGTGCTGGCGCCAACCTCCACTCTCGAATTCGCTGACTCGCCCACATGCGTCTCTTGCTCGTTTTCTCGGCGGCGGTGGTCGCTGCTTCCTCCGCGCAGCTCGCGCATGGGCGCCCATACGGTCTGCGCGCGCTCGCGGAAACCACGTACCCAAAATGCACCGCCTCTTCAACCAAGTTGTTTAAAGACAACTTGAGCGCCGCGTCAGGCGGCTGTACGGACTCGACTTCGTATGATTGGGACGGAGATACCGACCCAACCATCGTCCAGCGGACGGAACTGTGTCAGTGTACCGTCACCGCGTTCGATGTTCCGAAGTGCCACTGGCTCAAGCTGGGCTTGTACAAAGTCAGCACGTTGGAACACTTCAAGTATGCGTACAATTGCGTAAACATCAATGGCAAGGCGACGCCCAAGGTGACCGAGGTGGATGACTCGGACTCGAGCTCGTCGGGCTCGGACTCGTCAGGCTCGGGATCGGGCTCGACGACGACAGCTCCTTCGCAGGACACGACGACCAAGCCGGCCGCCGCTGCCGCGGCCGACTGCACGGTGCAGCAGCTGAGTGTGTTCACGAAGGCGCTCAACACAGCGTCAAGTGGCTGCTTGAACAGCGCGTCGTACAACTGGGGCGGCAGCACCAACCCAACGGACGCGCAGTACGCCGAGATCTGCAAGTGCGCATCGTCCGTCAGCTCGTTCACGATCCCGGCTTGTTCCATTGAAAAGGGACCAGACAAAGTCACACTGCAATTGCACTACGACTGGGTCAAGTCCACACAGTGTCCGACTTTCGCTCCTTCAAGTGGCAAGACGTCGTCATCAAGCAACGTCGGTGTGATCGCTGGCATCGGTGGTGGTGTCGTGGTCCTGGTGATGCTGATCATCGCCTTTGTCATGTGCAAACGGAAAAGCAAAGGAAGCAAAAAAGACCAGCAGCAACATGACGATATGAACGCCATGCGCTCGCCAGGCGGGTACCAGCAAATCGGCGGCACGCCTCCAGTCTCCAAGACCAACTCCTCGGACCCACGTCCTAGCGGCGGCCACTCCAACGTCACCTATACGACCATCTCCACCGCCAACGGCAGCGTGCTGCCCAGTGGCGCTGGCAGCCAGGGAAGCCAAGGTACCTACACCAGCACCGCACGGTTCACAGACACCGGCACGTGGGACGACCCCGTGATCGTGGCGGTCCGTATCCCGCACGACTCGATTTTCTTTGGGACGTTGCTCAGCCGCGGAGGCTTTGGCGAGGTGTAC
>JAADWJ010000057.1:0-61282 GCA_023336165.1 Pythium monospermum
AACTCCAGAGCCAACACTCGAGCCAACTCCCGAGCCAACACTCGAGCCAACTCCAGAGCCAACTCTCGAACCAACTCCCAAGCCAACTGTGGAGCCAACTCCCGAACCAACCCTTGCGCCAACTTTTGTGCCAACTTTTGTGCCCAGTCTCGAACCTACACTCGAACCAACCCCCGAACCAGCATTGGTACCTGCTCCTGGACCAAGTTCCGAACCAACTTTGACACCAACGTCCGATTCAAGTCTGGCACCAACTTCTTCGAGCCCAAACGTCCCACCCACGACACCTGATCCTACTCCAGAACAGCCATCAGCTGAGACAGCGGCTCCTCCTGCAACGCCGCCCACCACCACAACAGAGCCGCCTTTGCCTGACACAGTGGCTCCACAACCACCCGAAAGCCCCGCGTTGTCCAATTTGACTGAAGAGCCTGTTCCAGCCACGCCATCATCGCCTGAACCTCCAGGGACCGTGGAGCCACCGATCGAACCACCCACGGGACCGCCCTTTGATCCAGCGACCGAACGACCCATTGAAATACTGACTGAGTCCCCTACTGAGCTGCTCCCCACTGATTTGCCAACGCTGCCGCTTCCATCACCACTGGTCAAGGACCCAACGCCATCGCCTGCTGCAGTGACCCCAGAGGTGACGGATCCACCAAGTGCACCAGCGGCCGTGGAGATTCCGTTGACGGACGAGCCATCTCCAAGCCCAGTCGCGCCAATGCAACCAACGGATGACGTACCACCACCGTTTTCTATCACAGCGGCTCCAGTCACAGCAGATGAATCGCCCAGTCCAGTTGTAGCGACTTTACCACCCGATGAGCCGGTTTCTCCACCTCCACCAGCGACGGGCTTGGCTCCGACCGATCCTCCTCTCCCTGAAGGACCCGATACCGATACTACTTCTACTACTCCCGCACCACCGCCACCACCATCCGAATCGACCGAGCCTTCCGCATCTGACCCAGGCACTGTCGTTCCTCCACCACAAGAGCCTACTGGCTCGCCACTTGCGCCTGAGACTGCCGCATCGACTGACGGCACTTTCCAGGACCAGACCTCATCCAGCACACCACCACCTCCAAACGAAAATGCAGAAACCAACGCAAACGAGACTGCCAAAGCGGCGCTTGCCGCGGTCTACGCCAATCTCAGCGACACGACCGAGATCTCGTTCTCACCACAGGCGACAGTCTCCCGCAACGGCGGCGCCAGGGATCAAGATGGCGACAGCTACCCAGACGGTGGGCTTGTCAGTGTCAACCGCACCGATGCGCCGTACGATTTCGACGCGTACACTGACGCACAAGCTCCGGGTGGCGCGAATCCATCCGTGTCGGATCCCATCTACGAGTCGGACGCGGATGCGGATGGCGGTGGCCCTGGTGGCAATGGTGGCAATGGTAATGGTGCTGGCAAGGCGGATGCACTGACGACCGTCAACATGCTCACAGATGGTGATGGCAGCCAAGGCAATTCGGCGGACTGGACCGTGGTGCTCGTGGTCGGTCTTTTCGGCGGCTGTGGCGTGGTCATTGGCGCGCTCATGGCCGTCGAAGTGTACGTGCGTCGCCACCGCAACGACCATCGCAAGATGTGTGAGATGCACCAGCCCATCATGATAATTTGAAGCCCACTCTTTTTGAGGCCCGTGATTTTCTTTGTTGGTTTTTTCTTTTTTTTTTGGGCAGGAGTATTGTGATATTACCAGCCTAGATACTGTATAAATAACAGTATTGTTGGAGCATTTAAACTGTTGCACGGAACATTTGCACGGAACATTTAACCGCCCAAGCCAACATGCCTCATACCCATCACCACACAAAACAACACGGAAGAACAAAAAAACATTTTGCAGAGAACAAACAATTTTATAAGTACTGACTTTCAAAAAAATCCAGGGGAAAAAACAACAACTACAACTGGATACCTAAAACAGCCAACAACTTCAAAACACTGATCTGCCAAAAAAGTGTTCCGATCCAATCTTGGGCAAAAAAGTGTTTAGTTTTGTTGCTGTTGCTTGGCGTCGCTTTTGGTGATGGCAAACTGGTCCAGCACTTTTTGGTCGGCCGTGGTGATGTACTTGAGCGTGAGCGCGTTGCGGGTCACGCCCAAGATGTTGATGCCGTACTCGGCGGTCTCAAAGACGTTCCATGGGATGCCGTTCTTGCCGGACACTCCGTTTTTCTCTGGGTTGCCTGGGCCACCGGTGACAATGTACACTGGCGCCTTTGGGTTGGCGTACGTTTTGCCATCGGCCGAGACGCCATCCTTGACCGCGACGCTCTTGGCGATCGGGTAGTGGCGCTCGTACGCATGTTCATGACCGGCGATCACCAAGTCTACGCCGTACTTGATGAAGAGCGCTTCAAAGGCGGCCTGCAGAGCCAGCGAGTCGCCCGTGGGCTTGAACGAGGCATCGGTATCGGCCTTGTGGTACATGGGACGGTGCATGCTGACGATGATCCATGGCACATTGGCTCGGTTGGCAACCGCCTTTTGCAAGTCGGCTTCAAGCCACGCGAGCTGGTTGCCAAAGTTTCCGTTGGCGTAACCGGTGTAGGCGTTGGATGGCGCGCCGGCGTAGTCCGTCTCGGAGGAGATGGTCGTGAAGTGGATGGGCCCGTACTCGAACGCGTACCACATGCTCTTGGCGCCGTTGGACTCGGCCGACGGCATCTTGAACCGCGCATTGTACGCGGTGTAGTTGCCCAGTTTGCTTTTCTTAAACGACGACAACAGACACGCCGGCGAGTGGCACTCGGCTTCGTGGTTGCCCACGGTGACCATGTACGGCAGCGTGCTCATCACAGGCGTCATCGAGTTCATCCACTTGTTGTACACTTCTTCGTAAAAAAAGCCCAGCGCCTGCGATGGCACCAGGAAGTCATCGTCGGCGTACCCGATGTCACCAACGTGGTGGATGAACGCCAGCTGGCTCGTGAGCGTGTTGATGTAGCTCGTGGAGGCTTCTCCCTTGGCGCCAAAGCCCAAGTCCCCGTAGACGCCAATCTCAAAGGGCGTCGGGTCACTGGCGACGCGTGCGGTCGTGAACGACGCCACGGCACTCACTAGCGTCGCATCCGAGGCGCTGCCGACTTTGTAGAAGTACTTGGTGTTGGGCGTCAAGCCACTGACCGTACCGTGGTTCTGGAAAAGCGAGTACTTGCCTTCCGAGTAGTACGAGCCACTGGAAACTTGGACATCTGGACGGCGGATAAGATTATCGGCAGACGAGCCGATCCAGACCGTGTTATCCGCGACTTGCTCAAAAGTGGCCCACGAGACGGTCATGCCCGTGCCAGTGGTGGCGCCAGCGTACGCCAAGTGGAGTTGCTGGGGCAATTTGTTGGCGCCAGGACGCACGCGGCAGGACTGGGATGGCGTGAGGTCGCCAAACTTGTACTGGTACGAACACAGCGCATTGGGGAGACACTTGAACTGCCAGAGACTCCAGTCGCAGGACGCGTCATCGATGGGGCCCGTCTGGGCCACGACTGTGCTGCTGGCAGCAACCGCGCAAAGAGCAAGCGCAGTGATGGCACGGATCATCATCGGTGCTCTACCTTGTAGTGGATACGGATGCCAGGCAGTGGTGAGCAGCGGAGAGCAAATTGCGAGATGATGGCGAGACTCGACCCAACGCGCACCAGCTGAGGCCGAGCGGAGCGGGGCGGAGGGGCCTCAGAGAGAGAGAGAGAGATGTTGAGAGGAGCTGCTCCCATCAGAGGAGGTCAGAGGCGGTCACGTGTGATGACCAGATCTGACAAGACGACACACATTGAGGGGCTGGTCTCTGGAACAAGTTTGGCGAACAAGGTTAGGCCATTTCTTCTGGATTCGTTGGTATTTTATCGAATTTTCTTTTTCTTTTTTGTGTGTGCTTGTGTTTTGATGGTGGTGTGTGGTGTCTCTCACAATTCCACTTTGTGAGTCACACAAGATTGTGTCTGTTCGAATGATGGGAACAGTGGTTTTAAAAAAAAAACTTTTTTGACAGATCATGGTGATGCAAACAAAAGAAGATTGGAGAACAATTGCCGGAACATTTGGTGGTGCAATATTTTTTTTTTTGGCATGTGGAACAAAGTGAGGGCTCGGCGACGAAAAAGATTCATTCCATGCTGACTCTCTGACAAAAAGAACAGCCATCGATAAATTGGTTTTCAAAAGAGGATATGACCTGTCTGCAATTTGACGTTTCATGGTCAGGCAGAGATTCGATATTTGAAGATCAGTTTTCTGAGAACGTCGTTGCAGTTCAATCAGTGTGAAATCACGCTCCACCGGAAACAATTGTGGAGATCCCATTTATTAATAAACAAAAGTTAAAATACGTATCTCTCTCTTTGTAGCAGATCCAAATCTGTTTTACGTTGTGGAACACTGGTTGCCTGCACACAATGGTCACAGAGCTCGGTGAATCTTCCAGTGAATCTCGGGTGGGAAATGACCCAAGATCGTCAACAAATTATGCTCGCGTTGTTGCCTGGGATTTCGCCTCCCGACGAGGCAGCACCACAGGAAAGGATGATTACCGTTCTACGGTACACCACGAATGGATCGACCAAGCAGCCACCACCACCCGTGTCGAATCTCTTGCAGGACGATTTCATTGTTCAGTGTATTGTCCCATTCTCCACACGAAAGGATTTCCTGACGCGCGTGTGGTCGATCATCAACCCCATCGCGCTTTGATATTACCGGTAGCCGAGTGCTATGTTCTGGCCAAAACACGTTTCCATATTTGGTACAATACACCCCCAATACAGTATGCCATAGCTGTTCTCCTTTCCGATGGGATGATTCCATGGCAAGTTCTGTTGGTTTGCTCCATCGTCCATGGACTTCAGCAGCCCTGGACCATGGTTGAGTCCGAGATGTGTGGAACGGCCAACGCTCACTTGCAGTTTCATTTTCCTTCATTTGGCGTGCCGAGGGCCAACGTGATTAACGGGTCAGAAAGTAAGCATTCCTGCAGCACCGTACTGTACATGTGTTCCTTGTTCAGTCCATGACCAACTTCAACTGCAACAACTGCACAGTACTGTACGTTACACTTCACATCAACATCACATTCATGGATGTGACATGCTACGGAATGCACTTCCGTACTGATGGGAGATACTGGGCCGCAGAACGTGGACTGTGCCTCCCAAGCACGACGGCCTCGATGGTCTTGAACGGCTCTGGTGCCTCGTGGTCGAGATGCCTCACATTTCGCGTACCCGCTGCTGCTCGGAGAGTGCTGCAGCACAATGGTTACCTTACATCTCCAGTTTTTTTCAAACAAAGAGACTTGGTAGATGTGGCCATCGACTTGAGGAGGGTTGTTGAGCAAAAAAAATTGCAAATTGAAGTTTCCGTCGGAAAGAATCATGGTGAAGTTGTTCTGCGCACTTGTCGGCGGGGAACGGATCGTCTCCGTCTCCGTTGGCAGTGACCAATCTGTCGTAAAACGTTAGACTTGAAGCAACGGATCGCGAAGAAAGCCGGGCTGGCGTTTCCGTGCGACACGCTCACTCTGTACTTGGCCAAGCAGCAGGGCAACAAGGATGGCCCATATGGATGAAGGACGACGACTGTGATTTGGGTCAGCTTCAGAAGGACGAGGAAACGATTCCTGAGAACATCAAAGAAAAGCACTTGACGCACGAGCTATTATAATACTATTGAAGCCAACGTGGTCGATGGAGTATTACTTTCCCAGTGAGGGATTCCCTTTGAAGAAAGTGATCCACGTGCTGGTGAAGCTTCCTAATACCGACAGTTCAACCGTGACGACTGTGCCCAGTGGCAGGCACTCCACTACGGTTCCTTTGGTTGGTTGTGGTCTCTTTTGGGTTGGCCAGCAGCATCCTATTTATCGCACGAGTAAAAAAGAAAACGTAGTTGCAGCAGTAGTGTCTGAATACTAGCAGTAGTAATATTCTGTAGTCCAGCACACAGTCCTCATGCAAAACCCAACCAACCGCCCTATGGACACCTACCTACCCACTACACACTGACAAAGAACCAAGCCACTCTTTACGTGTCGCTCCATGTGATGCGGCTGTACGGCGCCATCACTTCTTCTGTTCGGATCTTGAGAATCGATTTCACAGGCGCCATCAACTTGTTTGGCCGTGGCAATTTCGTGACCGACTCATTCTCTGGCTCCGCATCCACATCTGTAAGCGGAGCTCCTCCACTTCCTCCTCCTCCTTCAGCGTCCTCTCCACCAGCAGAATCACGCTTGGCGTCCATGATCTTGCTCCGCGCCGTTTCCAGTAATTTGTACGGCGCGACTTTGAGAAAATACTCGACCACTTCATCCCTGCGACGGAACCGGAGCCGTCTCTTGCCGTCGCTTGTTCGGCTTTCACTGGCTTCGTCTCGGCCATCATCTTGGGTTTGTTTGGCTTGTTCATCATGCTTTTTACGCACGCGTTCCACAAGCGATTCAATATGGATGATCTGCCGCATCGGACGCCGTTTATCGATCGAGCCAAGCGAATTGTAATTCGCTAAAAAGAATTCTGGTTCTTGGTCTTGGTCTTCTTGTTGTGTGACTGGCTCGGGCTCGAGTGGCTTGGTCAAGAGCTCCCGTAAATGGGCCGTGGTGGCTTCCCTGGCCTTGAGCTTGCGGTGGGCACCCACAGGTGCGATATACAATGCCGGTGCCGTTGTGGCTTTTGTTTCTGCGCTTTGCTGGCTCGCGAGCGCCTTGCCGGATGTGGTCATGGCCTTTGGGATGACCTCCCGCTTCCAGGTACGCACAACCCAGTCGGCCAGGTCGCCCAGCGCTACGTCCACGTGGTCCAGCTCTCTGCTGACCCGTGCGATGCCTCGCAAAGTCTTGCCGATCTGGCTGCCCAGCACGGCCTCAGCAGTCACACCAGGCAGCGCCGCCAAGATCTTGAGCACCAGCATCGCGCCACTGTGGGTCTCCACTTTTTTCATCCACAACACAAGCACTTGTTGCAGCAACTTAAGCCCATCGGCCTCGACAAATTGTTCCAGTGCCTTGCGATGGGGTTTGATTTCGTCGTTTTTCAAAATGGTGCGCTGCTTTTCCGTCGAGCGCCGTTTGACATCGTCTTGCGCCAAAATGACCAGCAAAATCTTGCGTAAAATCGTATACGCTGCCGATCGGGTTGGAAATCGTTGGTTGGGCAATGGAGGAGGTGGCGACTGCTCCGTGGTCGTGCCAACTTTAAGCTTTTTCCGCACACGCACAAGCTCAGGATCTTCACCATCGTTTTCGCCGCCTTTCTGTTCTTCATCGCCATCATTCGCTTGCGTCTTGCGCTTGCTGTTGCGGTTGCTGCGCGCCACTGCTTGCTTGGTCGCCAATGGACTCATATCTTCCAAAAGGCAATTTTCATACATAATTCGGTACCGGTCCACATTTGGAAGATACGCCGCGACGGAACCAACGATTTCGGATTCTACGCCGTCGTAACTGCGCACAATTCTACGAACCACAGCATGGAGAACATTCTCTGGATCCGCAGCAGCAGAACCATTCTCACTCTCCATAGCATCGTTGGTGTTGTTGGCAGTTGGCTCGTCGGAAATCGTTCGCGTTGGCGTTGTCGTGGGTTGTTGTTGTTGGCGGATCACAAAGCGGTCCACGTTGGCATCTGGGACATCTTCTTGATGGCCGTCGTTGAACACCAAGTGGTAGACGCCCGTTTCGTTGTTGAAAGTGTCGATATGACCTGTACGGCCTTCTAACGGGTTGGCGACGCGTGTGCCAACGGGGAAACGTTGTGGCTTTGGTTCGGGTGTGCGTTGCGGGTACTGGTACCGCATGCGGACCTGCGGCAGCAACAATCATATGTGTGTATGCCGTTAGGGGCGAACTAGAGCTGTGCGCATGGACTTTTAGACATGGATTGGTGCACGTGAACGCACCATCGTCCTGCCGTTCGAGCCTTCGCCTTCCATCAAAGGAGCCACAATGTTTGATGGGGTGGAAATGGGGCGTTCCCCTTGGATTGGGTGGGCCACACCATTATGGGCGTTTTATGTTGACCACGTAATTTTTGGGGAACTTCCAACTTCAACGATTGCAACCGTGTTTTGGGAATATCGGCTGTGAGTATGCGCACGAAAAAAAAAAAAAACGGTGGCAGGTTCAACTGAGTCACACACGAAGTCAATCAATCACACTGCTCATCATCGCAGTTCGAGTTGATGGCAATCTCAATTTTACGGAAGCATTATTAATGCGGTAATCGCAAACCTAGATACAGTACGGTGCCCTGGGCATCACTATTAATAGCAGCACGTATTGTTCAAGCAGACGGCGCATCCGAAAAGATTCAACAATGAGGCGGGGTTTCCGTCAATGACTCCCATCATGGTGATACAGTAGCCTCAGGCCTTACCGCCATAAACTTGAGCCGCTCAACTTGGGGGTTGGCAAAGTGTTTCCGCGTGGGATTCGGGCTCGGACAGATGCCGCAAGGAAACCATCAACAGGACCTTCAGGTTCTCGGTGGATTTTGTGTTTCTTGATGCCATCTCTCTTAATTCAGTAGTGTGATCTATCCACAGACGCAAGAATCAAACCATCATCCTGATGTCTACTGAATTCCGTTAGTTTGCGTCAAGGTACTGAATGGATAGTCGTGCATAAAACGGTCAGCGCACGGTCAAAAATATCCAGATTCGAATTCATGCAACCATTCACCAAGAGATTCTTGGAAATGTGAATGTCCTGTTCTGTCGGGCTGATGGGGAAAGGAAAGGAAGCGGACGGAGCGGACAGCGCCTTGATGTGTGGGTTTGTCTATTATACCTCCTCTGATAAAAAAAAAAACGAATCGAAACTCCACGTGGAAGATCCCGATGTGGAGTCTCATCATGAGACCCCCACATGAGACTCTCCTGTTCACCATCATGGCGAACATAAAACATCAATTGGAGTGTTGACCCTGGAAAAGTGTGACACTGGTACAACACATGTACAGTACAGTTGCGAAGACTCCGGTGGTGCGAACATGCAGAGTGCATGACACAGTTTGCACCGGCACACTGATGCTGGTTGCCTGCCTGCCTTGGCCTGCTCGCTCTTGCTTGTCATTCTTCAACTCGCCAGCCTCTGCGCACTCACTCGTCCGACTGAAAAAGCACCGCCCACCATGAAGCTTCTCTTCGCCGCGCTTGGTGCCGCCGCGCTCGCTCTGCCATCCTCGTCGGTGGTCCAGGCTGTCGATGACAGCCTCTGTGTCTACAAGACCACACTGGCGCAGTGTACACCGGCCTCCATCTGTGCGTACCAGCCAAAGGCAGGCGACTCGTCGGTGGCGAAATCGTGCCGCATCCGCCCGGCCGCTGCCAAGCTGCCACAGCAAGTGCACTTGGCGTACGCCGGCGCGAGCACTGGCACGGGCATGAGCTTTGCCTGGGCGACGTACGACAAGATCGCCGACAGCGCGGTCTGGATCGGCACGACCGCTACGAGCCTCGTGCTTCGCACCGACGTGGCCGTCACGATCGCCTCGTACTACAGCGAAGGCGACTACGCGTTGTACCAGAACCAAGGCACGGTCACGGGTCTGACGCCCAACACCAAGTACTTCTACAAAGTCGGCAGTGCGGCCAACGCGACGCTCACGAGCGAAGTAGCTTCGTTCACGACGGCGCGCGTGGCCAGCGACGCCACGCCGTTTGACGTGGCCATCTATGGCGACATGGGCTTTGGCGACAAGGGAGAAGCCTCGGCGGACTACGTGAACACCCTGGCCGACCAGATGGCGTTTGTCTACCACGTCGGGGACGTCGGGTACGCCGACGATGACTTCCTCGTGGCATCGCAGGCGCTGGGCTTTTACTATGAAAAAGTGTACAACAAGTGGATGAACGGCCTCGCGCCTGTGATGAGCCAGCTGCCGTACATGGTGACCGTGGGCAACCACGAAGCCGAGTGCCACTCGCCTGCGTGCTTGTTGTCGTCCTTCAAGAAAAGCAAGCTGGGCAACTACACGGCCTTTAACGCCCGCTTCAAGATGCCCTCGGCCGAGTCCAAAGGCACCAAGAACATGTGGTACTCCTTTGAGAATGGGCCCATCCATTTCACATCGCTCTCCTCGGAGACGGACTACACGGGCTCGCCATCCAACGCCTACACGGGCAACGCCAACGGAAACTTTGGCAACCAACTCGCGTGGCTGGAAGCCGACTTGCAAAAGGCGGTTGCCAACCGAGCCAATGTGCCATGGATCTTTGTGGGGATGCACCGTCCGATCTACCACAAGGCCGATACCGACAGCTCCTCCAAGCCCACGGGCGATTCGCTCACACTGCAGACCGCTTTTGAAGCGCTCTTTATCAAGTATGGCGTGGACTTGGTGATCGCTGGCCATGAACATGCGTACGAGCGCCACTACCCGATCGCCAAGAGTGTCGCGGTCAAGGATGGCGTCTCCACCGATGGTAAGATCTATGCCAACCCAAAGGCGCCAGTGTACTTGGTGACTGGAGGAGCCGGAAACGTGGAGGCCAACAAGGCGTCGGGCAAGAGCGGCATCCCATGGAACTTCTATGAGTCGGCTGCCTACGGCATCAACACCGTGCGGGTCACGCGCAACGCGCTCACGATCAAGTACGTCACCACGGATACCAAGCAGATCTTGGACGAGTTTATCATCACCAAGGCGTAAAAGTCAGAATTGAAGCGTGAAAAAAGCTTTTTCCCAGGGGTTTTACGATCAAGACGAAAAATATGTTCCGGGTAAAAGTGTCTACAGTAGTGCAGTAAATAACTCAAATTTTGTTTTTGTTTTTTGTTGTTAATTGTTTTGTTCTCTTGCTGCTCTGATATTTGATTTAGACTGGGAACAGGCACAAATTCTGCTCTGTTGTTATCGTTTGTGCAGGCCCCAGCAACAACAAAAATGTTCTTCGTCTTTTGGTGCAATTACACCAAATTCTGTTTATTTTTTTGTTCTCCCGTTATTTTTTTGTTTTTTTGTTCTCCGGTGCTGTTTTCGGTTCTTTCGTTTGGACTGGAGAACACAAAGTGATTTAGACGCCACTACTGATCTTGATGCGCCATGGCGAAGTGTTGAGTAAGAACATGTGCGTTTTCCACCCATTTCTTTGAATTTGCTGGAAGAAAAACTCAAACTCGCTGTTCATACGCGCGTGGCTGCTCTGCAAAAGCAACAAGAGCTGCTCCTCCTCCTCCTCCTCCTTCGACTCAGTGGCGGAGATCTTCCTACTGGTGGCTGCTGCTCCTCCCTTGCGCGTGAGCGTTTGCAGCACGAGCACGGCCTGGAAAAACGCGCGCAGCTCATCGCGTGGCGCCATCTCAGCTTGGAAAACGACATGCACCACGCTGTGTTGAACCGTTAACACGTACGACTCCTCACTGTCAACACAAGTGCACACCCACCATCCAAATATGTGAAGTCCACTGGGATCAAAGGGGACTACAGTAGCTGTATAATAAGACGTACGCGTAGAGTTGGAGGAGTCGATCCAGTGCGTGGTGGGTTTGGACGGCCTGGCAAAGCTGCGAACCCATTTGGATCTTCAAGATCGGGAGTTTCGGGTCGGTGAACACAGGCTCCACTTGGTTGACACTACGGATCGCAAACTGGGCAAACAAAGTGTGAGTCTTTAAAATATCCAGATTCTCTCTTCTTCCATAGTTTCACAATCACTCACTTGGTTTCCCGTGGTCTCTTTTGAGATCGCCGACGCAGCCCCACTACCAGTCGCAGCGTTGGCTTGCAAGAACCGCTCGATGAGAATCCACGCGCGCTGTCTGTTGAGCGTCGGAATGCAAAGACACGACACGGCGTGGAAATTGGCGTACACATGGACCAGCGTGAGCACAATGAACGCGACCCACACACTGCGGGGTGATGTATTGACCGCATTGGCGAAATACATGCCAAAAACCAACCCAAATAGCTTCACCGCAGTTTCTTGGGAGCCTTCTTTCGCAGCACAATCCGCCATATTATCACGCTTGGCGAAATGGGTCATCAGTGACGACCGCGTGGCGCCAGCGGCGACGCCACACATGGTCTTGCACACGGAAGAGACACACAACACTTGTGTGACAAGCGCTGGGAAATGCGGTGCAATCATATCCAGTGTGAGCCCGACGTCGTTGATCACATCCGCGAAAAGCCGCCACCGTTTGACGTTGATATCAAATTTTGGCCCCACGATGTAGGCAAACGTGAGGCCGCCGATCATACCGGAGCCATCGCGAAGCACCCACTGTAACGCTGCGGCCAGTGGCGTGGCGTGTTCGTCGCCCACGCCGACGCTTTGCAGCACGGACTGGGTCGCCAAAACGCCGCGCAGGTAGCTGCACATGGCCTGCAGCGTGTCCCAGAATTGGAACGTCAGGTAGTCTTCGCTGACCGAGTCCGGGTACCCTGCAGGTAGAAACATTTCTTTCAGTTCGCGCGTTAACCCGCTTATGGAGCAGCACGCCATGTAGCGAGAGATGGAGCCGTCGCGGGCCAATGGCACGCCGCGCAACGTCGGCGTGAGCTGCTGCTCGCTGTCGCCGGCATGACGCAGATATCGCCGCGCTGGGTCCTCTGCACAGGACGGACGGATATCAAACTCCACGGCGCGCACAAGGCCGCTTTCTTTATCTGTTGGTCCACCAGCGGAACTGCCTGGTGGGCTCGCAGAGACCTCAAGCGCCGCGACCGCGAAGCGTGACCTCTTCGTCAACTCGCTCATATTTGTGTCGAATCGGTGTGAAAGCAAATGGGTATCGATGCGTCTATTTATGTAATATTGATAAACATGGGACACAGATTTGATAAATCAGTACGTTTCAAGAGAGCGAGAGACGTTACGCTGCGCCATACCCTGGGTTACACTCGGGTGGGTACCCGTACCCTTTCGTGTGACACAAAAGACCTCATTTGCTCATTTTTTTTCAAGGTGCATCGAAATGGAAGTGCAATACGACGGCCAGAATGCGTTCACAGCGGCCGCGAATGGCGATTTCCCGCTCGTGGTGCTCATCTGGGGCATGGCCATGGCGGTGCAGCCTGCGCCAGTCGATATGCTGGTCGCGAAAGACCCAAACGGCAACACGATCATGCACCACGCGGCCGCGACGCCATTGGAAGGCAACACCAGTATCGTCCACTTTCTTGTTCAGCAAGCGCACGGAGCAGGCCGCGAGATCGCGAGCATCGTGGATGCGCGCAACGATGCAGGAGAAACCCCATTGATGTGAGTGAAGTGGTCCTTTCTGTTGGAAACAAGAAACCCAGAGGAAACGAAGAGCTCATTTTTTCTGCTTAGTCGAGCGGCGCATATTGGCAACTTGCGGGTGCTGGATACGCTGATCCAGTACGGCCACGCGGATACGAATGCACAGGATTCAAACGGCAACACTGCTGCGCACCATGCAGCCGCACAGGGCCACTTGTGGGTGCTCCATTATCTGTTGACAGTGGAAACCAAGTCAGTAGCCTCACTGGCACTGCCGCCGCGGTCAGTACCACCACAAAAGGCATCGCCACAGGCGGTGGTAGCGGTGGTGCGTAGCAAAGGCAAACGCAACGAGCTCCACTACGCATGCAGAGGAGGTTTGTATTGGTCTTTTGGTTCGTGGCCTGTGGCCTGTGGGGGTATCGCTAAGCATTCGTTTTTGGTGTTTTTTTTAGAGCACAAAGTCGTGGTCCAGTATTTACTCTCGCAAGGCTTTGATCCGCTTTGTGGTGATGAAAATGGCACAAATGCGTTGGATCTCGCCATGGAACGCAAATTGAAATGGCTCACGACACTTCTCGAGTCAAAAGACCACTCGTTCTCCGTGGTGCGTCTTTGTACAGTTACTGTCAGTATGAGCGTGAGACTGACTGACTTCCTATACTATAGCCGCCTACAAAATGCCGCCACACGCGGTTTTGGCTCGTTCTTTTCTACGGCTTGATGCTCTTTGCCGTTTTGTCGACGAGCTACGTCTTGCCGTGGTGGATCGCTGTACCAGGCATCAGTATCATTCTATGGAAATCACTCGCCAAGTTTCGTGCTCCCCATGGCCATGGGGGAGGGGGAGGCCACAGCCATGGAGGACCACCATCAGGGAATCCAGAGTCGGTCCACCCGTCCAAGCGCAAGATGGCCGTCGCTGGTTCCGTGGCATTGACCGCTACTCCTCCGACTCGTCCCTCCGAGGCACGCCACACATCCTTCCCAGCAATGCTCGCCAAGCCACAGCCAGAGATGATCGTGGGCGTCTGGGCTGGCTGGGTGATCACGTTCACGTTCTTCCACGTGGTCATTTGGCTCGATCCAGCCTATTCCTTCATGGTGTCTGAGATGAAGCCATTCTTGATCGCTCTCGTCGCTCTCGAAGTCGTTTTCCTATTCACATGGGCTCGACTGGCCGTTTTGTACCCATCGGATCCTGGCACCATCAACACGTTCCAAGAAGACGTGACCAATATGCTGGCAAATGCCACACAAGGGCTGCCACCACCAGAGGCGTCCCACTGCAGGACGTGTTACATCCGCAAACCACTTCGATCCAAGCATTGTCCCCAGTGTGGCGTCTGTGTGGCCCGTATGGACCACCACTGTGGGTGGATCAACCGATGTGTCGGGTACGGGAACCACCGCCTGTTTATGTGCTTCTTGGTGCTCCATATTGTGGTCGTCGGTGGGTTTGTCGCTTTAGCGGCTTACATTTTCCAGCGGCTTCTTCAGCCAAGCAACTTGGTTTCCTCTCAGGGTTCTGCTAATGCTGCGATGCGCGTGTGGATCCAAGTGCCTTCGCTTGTGAGTGGCCATTTCTTGGCTGTTTTGGTGTTTTTATGGGGCATCGCAGCGGCGCTGGCGCTTTTTTCCATGCTTTTCCAGCATCTTGGGAATATTTCCAAGAATCTCACGATCAACGAGCAAATCAACTGGTCGCGGTACACATATTTGAAAAAAATTCCCAATGGGAACAAAAAACTACAACTCGAGAACATTTTTGACCGGGGTGGCGGAACAAATATGGCCCAATTTTGGTTCCGCAAGGGACCGTCCGCTGTGGACTATCGAAAATTGTTCCACACGGAGGCGGCGTTAGACGATCCAACGGCAGATCAGCCGCTGAACAATACCCAAGAATTGGTCTAACCACGCGCTGACATTTTATATAAAAAGCAAGCACCAACATGGCGGCGGGACAGGATAGACTTTTTTGACTTGATAGACCTTAAAAAATTGAATCTCTCTATTGGAAAATTATACGATCAAATTGTTTCTAAGAAGAAAATAAAAACTATTTCGTGAACCAGGGATGCTGGAACACTTTGTCTAATGTGATCCGTTGGATTGGATCCGCGACCACGAGTTGCTTCACGAGTTGTTGTGCGTCCACAGACACGTTCCGTTCTTGCAGGCGGCGTTCCATCCGCGCCCAGTCTAATGACAACGTGTCGTCGATCGTGAGCCGGCGCTGGCGCTTGCCAGCCTGCGTGAATGGGTGCTGGCCGACCAAGACCTGGTAGAGAAGGATCCCAAGGCTGAACAGGTCGGCTGCGGGCGTTGGGGCGTCGTCCACTCGGAGGATCCTCTCCGGCGCGATGTACCCTGGCGTGCCGACCATTTTCTGCTGGTGGTTGTTGTTGTTGGGGCGAGCCATATCGTACGCACCGCCAAAGTCAATGACCCTCGCATCCAGCACGTCCGCTGTGACGAGAACATTCTCAAGCTTCAAGTCACAGTGGACGATGCCGTTCTGGTGGAGCGCGTGGAGCTGCTCGCAGATGCGCCACGTTGCCATCCGTGCCTCGGTCTCGCTGAGCACTTGTGGCCGGGGGCGGTCGGATAGAAACTGCAGCAGTGTCTTGCCCGAGTGCCGTGGCATGATGATGTGGACGTCTTTTTCCGTTTCCACGACCCGGTAGTCGGTCAAAAACGCCAACGGCTTGCTGTTGTGGGCCACAGGGAACAGCTTCTTGAGCGTCATGACCTCGCTGCAGGACCCATCGTTGGCTCGCACGTTTTGCAGCACTTTGATCACGCGCTCTTGCTTTGTGTGGACATGGCGAGCGACCACGACCCGCGACATGCAGTCGCTCGCGAGGCAACCGATCTCTTCAAACTCGTGCAAGGATTGTGCGTGGTACAGCGCGTCGTGGACCAACTTGCTCCAAATCAAAGCATCGGCTTGGGTCGTGAACCGGATCCGCAACCGCACACGGCCATCCAGTCGGCTCTTGAGCTTGATGCCATTGCCACTGGTCATTGTACACGTCGTATCACTCGGCAGCCCGAAGGAGTTGTCGTCATTTCTTTCTGGCGTCGAGAAAACAAAGAAAGTGGGCGTGGCGCCTGTTTGAAGGCGGATGTCTTTGACATCAAAGCGCTGCAGTTTCCACGATGGCCCAATGGCCACGCGTACGTTGCGTGCCACGTATTTGTGGTGGAGAATAGGCAGCTCGCGTGGCGCAGCTGATAACGACGTCTGTGAGCTTGGCTTTGTCAATGCGAGCGAGGAAATGAACGCGACATGTTCTGGTTCTCTTGCGTCGTGCTGCTGTGGGTGGCGCAGGTTGTGCGCTGCGCAAAGCACTTTGACTGGCGACGGCGCCGAGGATGTCGCGACTGTGGCTGCCGCTGTGGAGCGAGACGAAGGCGGGGGAGTGAAGAATGAGTGTCTTCGCAAATCTGCTTCCATCTTGCGCGAGATGGAGCCTCCGGGTAGAGTCGGCATGGGCAGAGAGAAGGCAGCGGCCGCCGCGCGCCGCATGGCTGTCGTGGACGCCGGTGGCGCAAGGGGCAGTCGCTTGACCAGCGATGTCGCGAACGCTCCAGAGAAATCGGTCATGGTGTCGGTCGGTTTGAGAAGGAGAGTTGAAGTGGAAATGGAGTGGCGCCGGCGCTTGAGAAATCCAATTGTGTTGGTGTTGGTGGCGCACGAATCGTTGGCATCTACTGAATTGTTGGTGGTGTTGTTGTTGTGGGCGCCCCCGGTGGCGTTGGCGCGGTGTAATTGGTACGACGCCAACATCTTGTAAGTTGGTGTGGAAAATGTCGCGCGTACACTCGTACACACAAACGTTGGTGTTTTGTGAAAAAGGTTGTCGATGGTCGTTGTCCTACGAAGATGGGTGCAAGATTGGATTTTTGAAGCCAATGTACTTTTTCTTGCTGTCGGCGTGACCGACCGTCTGTCAGAAGAAGTCCCAACGATTCGATGAGCGATATGCACGACACCGGAGCAAGAACACAGGAAAACAAATGTTCGCCACCAACTGTTCCTCTCTTGCGATCGCGATGGTGTCGCAGAAGCGGGAAATTGGCTGAAGAGCGATTCTCAAGTGGGAGATCAATGTGCAGTGCCAGGAGAACAAGCAAAAAAGCAAATTTAGACGCGTCGTTGGCTTGGGTATTCTGTCACTATTAATACAACCCGGCATCCCAAAGAAAACCATGGCAATCCGCCTTCGTTGGTCTTGTTCCCGTCAGAATATTTGTTTTGGGAGCCATTCAACATTGGGCGTTTCGGACGGGATCGTTGGTTTCAGATCCATACACAAGTGTACAGAACGGCAGGTCAGGCCATGGTCGAATCCTATGGTCGTCCGTACAGCACTCCACCACTGTTCGTGCTGAAACCACCACGGATAATCGGGGTCCGAGCTTTTCATCTCCATGTTTTTTCATCTCCGTAACCGGTATTTGAATCCTGAGCTTCTTGGGCTGATCAACTTCTTCATGGCAATTTTGTCACACTGAACGTGCCTCTTGAGACAAATCGTGGCGATAGCCTGTACCCAGTATTGAGGCACAGCAAGTCGCTGATCGCAATGAAAGAATTGTTCAACACAGAACACCATAGGGAATGGATCGACTGATGAGTTCGATGCTGTGCGTGGATGGTCATAGCGAACTGGGGTTTGGATAAGGATAAGGAGCCATGCGATTTCCAGGTGGGCATAGGTGGGGCGGGGACACGAAGTCCGACGTCAACCAAGTCGCCCCACACCCCCACCATACCGGTATTGAGATAGACCGTGCGGCTGGGAGCATGCCGACACTATCATGCGGAACAAAGAGTAAAATAAAATAAATAATCGATTTTGATCCGTCCGAATAATCGATGAATATGGACGCCAACCATACTGTGTGAATGGGGACTTGGCTGATTGCCGCAAGCTTTGGGCAGTTCAGCGGGCGGCGAAACGGCTGCGGCAAAACACACTGTCAAGCATTGTCAGATTTCATTGGTTGAAAGTAAACTGTTGTCTATCTTTAATTGGTCGAAATTCTATCAGCGCGTTTTTTAACGTGCCACAAAA
This sequence comes from Pythium monospermum, assembly GCA_023336165.1. NCBI lineage: Eukaryota > Oomycota > Peronosporomycetes > Pythiales > Pythiaceae > Pythium > Pythium monospermum. The sequence continues at coordinate 18,288 of JAADWJ010000057.1, forward strand.
GTCACGTCTTTGGCGCCAGCAGACAGACAGGAAGGGGAAACACTCCACGTCAAACCACAATTTCCATTTCCATTCTACTGACTGTGAACCGTATCATACAATGGTCCATATCCACGCCGCGTCTGCGACGGTGGCCGCCGCGATCGTTTCCGCGGCTGCCGCTGGTGTCGCGCTTGGCGTCTACATCAGCCGTGGCAGCAACGCCACCAATCCAGCGCCACGCCGGCGGCTCAACTACCCGAAACGGCTCATTCTCGTGCGCCATGGCGAGTCCGAAGGCAACATTGATCCTCTTTTGTACTGTACTGTACCGGACAACGCCATGCACTTGACTGCGCTGGGCTTTGAGCAAGCGGTCGCGGCTGGTCGCTCGATCAAGAAAATCATTGGCGCCGAGACCGTGCGCTTCATTGTGTCTCCGTATACTCGAACGATTGAGACTTTCCAAGGCATCACAAAAGCCTGGGGCTGCAGCAGCCGCGATATCCCATGGCATGAAGAACCGCGGATCCGAGAACAAGATTTTGGCAATTTCCAAGACCCCGTCAAGATCCGCGAGGCCAAATCCCAGCGGCGACGCTTTGGCTCGTTTTTCTATCGGTTCCCAAGTGGCGAATCACCTGCCGATGTGTACGACCGCATTTCTTCCTTTTTGGAGTCGCTGTATCGGTTATTTGAAAAATCGACTGAAGAAAACTATGTGCTTGTCACGCATGGCGTCTCGATCCGAGTGATCTTGACACGGTATTTTAAATACCGCATTTGTGAGTTTGAGCAACTGGACAATTTCCACAATGGGGAGTTTGTCGTGCTCGAGTTTGATGACAAGCAGTGCCGGTACGCGCTCGCCAAAGTCGTGAGCAACCGCGTGACACTGAAAGAGGACGGCACCGCGGAACTGACCGACACCAAGGAATACCATGCATTGCGTGTCCACAGTATGGAGGCTCTATCGTCAACGCTGGCGCCGTATCCGACGTCGCCCATCCACCATTTCCGCCGCGCGTCGTCGGCTGTGTTTCCACCTCCTTCTCCAGCGCCAGCTACTCCGTCGTCACCAGGAAGTGGTCGCCCAATGAACGGAACGATTCCAGAGGATTCTGAGATGCTGGAAACCGCGTCATCTACATCTTCGTCTCCGTCTACACCTGCCACTGGCCCGTGTGGCGCCAGCACAGATCTCCAGCGCAACCATAGCTTCTCGGCATAAGTATATAAAATGCTTCAAGATGAAGGCACAAAGTCAAAGTCACTAAAGTGAAATATCACAGAAAATATCACAGAAATTGGATACTTCTTGTCTATTGGTCAAAATACGAGAATTGAAGAGCTTTGATTGGATGCAAATGTAATTTTGTGTGACCCACGTCACACTGGCCGTTGTTGTGGTGGTGTGGGGGCCAAGAAAAAAACGCAACATCTTCATTACGAGCAAAGCAACGAACATGTTGCGTGCCTCGCGTCGCTCTTTTGCACGGCCGCTTGCGTCCGTGGCGCTCGCAGCGCGTCATAACGCGCCAACCCATGCATCCACAGCGCTCTTTTCGACTGTCGCGGACGCGGTCGCGCCTAAAACAGCGCTGCAAGACGATGAGAAATGGATCCGCTTGATGCAGAAAACCAGTCAGTTGGAAGCGAAAGTGTTGTTGCCACTCAACGAGCGGATCATTGGGCCATTGGACCGCAAAAACAAAGAAGAGAAATTGCCATCGCTGCCGTTTGTGTTTTTACTGGGCAACCACTCGTCGGGCAAGTCGACTTTTATCAACTATTTGCTGCAGCGGGAAGTGCAATCCACGGGCGTCGCGCCCACCGACGACGGCTTCACGATCATCGCGCCAGGCACCGAAGATATTGACCAAGATGGGCCTGCGCTTGTAGGGGACCCGGATCTTGGCTTCTCTGGGCTGCGTGGCTTTGGGCCAGCGCTGATCCAGCGCACGCAACTCAAAGTGCGCAAAGGCATCAATGCCAACTTCATGATGGTCGACAGTCCAGGTATGATCGACAGCCCGCGCAGCATGCATGCGGCTGGCAGCTACTACAGCGTCCACCCGTCTCTGCGTAACGGTGGCTACCAAGATGCAGCTGGCGGTGCCTCCTCCAACGCGTACCCAGGCCGTGGTGGTGGGTCCCCACAAGCGCTGACGTACCGCGGCACGGGCGAGAGCTCGGACCGTGGGTACGAGTTCCCAGATGTCGTGCGGTGGTACGCCGAGCGTGCCGATGTGATCTTGCTTTTCTTTGACCCAGATAAGCCCGGTACCACGGGCGAGACGCTTTCCATTCTCACGAGCTCGCTGGTCGGCATGGACCACAAACTGCATATCGTGCTGAACAAAGTCGACCAGTTCCGCAAGATCCACGACTTTGCGCGCGCGTACGGGTCGCTTTGCTGGAATTTGTCCAAAGTCATCCCACTGAAGGACTTGCCGCGGATCTACACCATGTGTATCCCTGTCAAGCACACCCAAGCGGGCCAAGTGACGACTGAGAATGGGATAGGCGCGTCGCTTCGAGACTTGGATGCCATGCGCGAAGAAGTCGTGAACGAAGTGATCCGCGCTCCGGAACGCCGCGTGGATAACTTGATCACGAACTTGTACGACTCGTCGCGGATGTTGCAAATGCATGCGTCGCTTTTTGAAGATATCCGCCAGCGGTACAGCAGCGAAAAATGGAAGCGGCTGGCGCTTGTTGGCTCCACGGTCGTCGGTGGCAACGCGCTCGCCGGAGCGGCCATTTTCAGCGGCGCGCCAGTGGAATTTGCCGCCGCGACCTCGGTTTTGTCATTCTTGCTTTCGGCTGGCTTGGTGTGGAACAACTCGAAAGTGTTGGCCCAATTGCAGCGTGATTTGCTCCATGAAGATACACTGACCGACCAGTTCCGTCGCCGCTACGGACGCCAGCTCGCCGAAGGAGACGAGTACGTTTTGTCGCTGTGGAAGCGCGTGCTGCCGGCGCTGCAAGTGTCCATGCACACGCTGGGCTTTGACAATATGCCCAAGCTCAAGAACTCGGAACTGGATGCGATTGAGAATATTCTCAAAAAGGAAATTCCAGAATTGCGTCGCCAAAGTGCTCCGACCGAAACAAGTTTGGCGCATAAAGTCGCCAAAATGTTCCAGAACTAACTGTAAACGGGAACAAAACAAGAAACAACAACAAAAAACTGCTCTTGACACAAGCTAGAACAACAACAACAAAAATGAACCAACGGAACAAAAAAATATGAAAACGAGAACAGTTTTACAGTTTTTTCTTCTTCTTGTTTTTTTATTCTCCCATCCTTTTAGTTTCTGTTCTCAGGATAGTTTAGCTCACATAGTCGTAAAAGTAGCTGCTGAGACCATAGCGGATGTAGAATGCAATGCCACAGCAAATCACTTGGAAGACCAGCAGCGCCTGCACGAGTCGGTTTTCGCGCATGGGCCCAAGGACGACCAGAAACAAGTTGATCACGGTGTAGTTGGACCGCGTGGACTCGGGCGTGATGGTCGATGGCTCTAGTAAACCGGTCTTGGCGTTGAATTTGGGCAGCCGATGGCGTGGGCATGGCACGATCTTGAAAAGCTGTGGGATCGAGTACAAGAAATTGAGCACTTGTGGCGCAAAAAACAGCAGCAATGTCTTGCTGAAGTGGCCCAAGATGCCTGCCACGGCAAAAGTCATGCCAGCGTAGTAGCAGAATGTATCTCCGACAAACACGCGTGACGGGTAGGCGTTGTGCTTGAGAAGCCCGAGCGTCGTGGCGAGGTACGGCAGCATGAAGAGCAGCGAGAGGTAGTGGTAGTGTTCGTTGTCATGGCCACGGAGGATTTGCACGACGTTTTGGGCAACGACCGCGCCAGCGATGACAAAGGACTGGCCAGCTTCCAGCCCATTCACGCCGGCGTAGATGTTGATCGCGTTTGTGCAGAACACGGCCATCATGCCCATGTACACGTAGTACAAGAGGCCCAACTCGACGATCTCACCGCCATCGCTGATGGAGATAAACGGGTTCACAAGCTCGTATAAAAAGGTGTCTTTGCTGATAAGGGACCGCACGGGCTTGGGCAACACGACCGCGGTGAGTCCTGGGTAGTTGAGCAGCAGCGGCAGCGACGCGAGCGGCGGGTACACCAGCTTGTGGCGCCAGCGCAAGTCAGTGAGGTCGTCGCAAAAGCCCAGAATGATCATGGATAAGATCGATGCGATGCCCCAGAGCATCATCCGCTGTGTGAGGTATTAACAAATAAGAATTGGATGAAAAGCTACGTTGGGGGAAAGCGAGAGAGGGTTCCTCCTCACCTTGATGTCGGCATCGTCAACGATCGTGAATACGGTCACTAAGAGCGTGACCACGTATACCAGGCCGGATACGATACCCAACGCTTCAGGGCTACAGGTTGGGGGGAAATTTGAAACAGTGCGTGACCAGTTTGAAAAAAAAAATCACTTTTTCATGGCATGGGCTGGACCTACATGGGGATATCTCCTGCTGGGGTGCCGCGCTTGCAGAGATCTTTGCCCGTGAGCTTGCCTGGCATGCGCTTGGCGACGACTGGGATCAGCAGTGCAGCTGCGGCATAGCTGAGCACGCAGATACCAGCTAGAGGCAGCAGCGTCTTCGGAAGTTCGGCAGGGACTTCCATCGCGTGTTGACTTTTTGAGTTGGGTTTCCCAACTTCCACGTGTGCGCACTTAACGACCGCACCTAGCAAGAAACGATTCGTATTTAGCAGCAGTGATACTGTGATAGTTGCTTGGACCCATGAAAATGCCAACCAACAAAATTTACAAAAAAAAAGTTCGAGTGGACGGAACAACATGGCAGGCGGCGGCGATGGCAAGCGCAAGCGCGCGGTGGCGTTCAGCGACCACGAGAAGTACATGCACAAGAGCAGCGTCATCCTGCAGCGCGAAGGCAAGAAGATCCGCGCGTTCTTGGTGCGCAAGGTCGTCGCGCAGCTCAAGCAAACCCGCGAACAACACTCTGTAGCTGCTCGTGCCTGTGAAGAGCTCTTGAAAGAGACGACAACCGACGATAAGAAGCGCAAGCGCGTGGAAGGCAAGCAAAAAAAGCTTTTTTATCAGTTGGAAAAGCTGGAAAAAGAGCTTTTTGTGTTGAAAACGCTGGATTTGGACCAAGTCGTAAAGAGCGTGTTTGAGAAAACGGGGCTGAAAGAGGACACGCCAGAGAAGCAGTCGGATGATGAAGACGAGGATGAGGAAGAGGACGATGAGATGATGATGGATAGCGATAGGTACGCCCATGGTGGCGGAGGAGGAGGAGGAGAGGGAGAGGAGGACGATGGCTTCAAATCGGAGGATTACGATGAAGGACCAGGTCTGGCCGAGTCCGAGTCCGAGTCGGAAGGCGATGACGATGATGAAATGGCTGGTGGAAACGGCGATGGCGATGACCAAGAGGAAGCAACAGCAGAAGAAGCAGAAGAAGCAACGGCAGTAGTCTCCCACGAGGCGCAGGTACAGCAAGAAGCGACCAATGAAGTCCACGACGAGCCAACTGCAGAAACCAAAAAAGCAGGAGAGCCCGCTTCCACTGCGGACGCCACGCTTGTGGCCCACTTGGTGGACCGCGTGCTCACCCACAACCAGATGAAACCGCTCGTCGACGCGATCCGTCACTAGTACGTTGATAGCCACAGAAAAAACGAGAGAGACAAGAGAGGCGAGAGAAGAACTGACTTTGACCCTTTTTTTTTCCCGTTGTAGTGTGGAAAAAAAAGAACGCGACGATGCCAAAAAAAAGCGCCTGAAAGAAAAAAAAGCGCTCAAGCGGATCCAAGCGTCCTTGATCGGTGGGCGCAGTGCGTCGGCGCCGACGTCCATGTTTTTTGGCTCATTATCCAGCAGCAAGGCCGCTGCCGAAGACGAAGCCTTCAATAATGGGAGCCTGGCTGCTGCTGCTGCTGGTGGTCGCAGCCACTATGGTCCATCGTCCTCAATGGCTGGCGCGGATGGCGATATCGCCGAGTTTTTGGGCGAAACTAAAAAGAAAAAAAACCGCGCGGGCCAAATGGCACGTCGGCAAAAGGCCATCCGCATGGAAGAAGCGCTTCAGCGAGCTGGACCAGGAGGAGCAACAGAAGGAGCAGGAGGATTCCAGAAGAGACGCTTCCATGAGCGGGATCCGCAGCAAAGTGCGAGCAAGTATGGTCCTTCAGAGCGCCCCAAGAAGCAGCAAAAGCCAGTGTCAAGCGGCAGGCCAGCACCACGCGATGGTGGTGGTGATCGCTCAAGACCCACGGGTCGCAGTAGCCGCCCAGAGGACCGCGCAAGAGGAGATAATGCGACGACGACGGCAGCTCCGGGGGCACTGTCAAGACGGCCACTACCACCGTCCACGGCTGCTCCACGGGCTGCGCCAACACCGCCGCAGCGGAAGGCTGAGGCGGCGCCGTCGCATCCGTCGTGGCTGGCCAAACAGGCCATGAAAGACAAAGAAAAAGTGAGCATCCACGCGTTTGCGGGCAAGAAAATGACATTTGGCGATGATTAGATTTGCGTCGATTTCCCCACACAAGAAGTGGTTGGTGTTAAGCCGTAGTATTAATACCACATCTCAATAGACCCTGTTTTTGGAGCGGTTCTGTCCATTCACAAAAGGCACAAAGAGTCGTGGGTCGCTACAGACAAAATAGGTGGTGATATACGATGGCATGCTCAATTTCCTCCACGGATCAGGATACGACAACAGACAGTGGAAACCAAGTGGATTTGTGTTTGCTCGTGAGTCGTGGCGACCATATCGCTGTGGAAGCGTGTCTCCAGGAGACCCCCGCGTTGATCCACCGTGTGCGGTGGGTATGAGCTACGTCTCTCTCTCCACCTCTATCTGTCTCCTTGGCATCAGATCTGACACGTCCTTGGATCCTTTGTTATCTACTGCGCTGTAGTCTGGCGTGGGGCCGTTGCATCGCGCAGTCGCGAATGGCGATCTCCGCATGGCCACGCTCTTGCTGCGACATGGCGCGGACGCCAACGCCAGGGCCTCGTGGGGCTGGTACACGCCACTGCATCTCGCCTGCAAGCAAGGGGATGAAAAGCTCATCACACTGCTGTTATCCCATGGCGGCAAGTGGCAAATGGGCGACAAGCGCAAGAAGACCCCGTTGCAGTGGGCTGTCCACGCTGGCAAGGCCTCGATCGCGTACAGGATCGACCAGCAACTGCACCGAGAAGCCACGGCCATCAAGCACAAGCAAAGGCAACAGCAAGAAGACATGGACATGGCAACCGAGTTTTCTTCAACTGGTTTGTTCATAACTTAAAATTTGTATACTTTTGTTTTGTTTCTGTCACTTACAACTGATGGTGATGTGAGCCGGATGGTGGGCCGTTGAAGCTGCTGCTCGTGCTGCTGCTCACACTTCCAAAGCTTCTCGCGAGTGACGAGCCTTGACCTGGACCTGGACCTGGACCTCCTCCTCCACTTCCTCCTCCTCCGCCGGAGCTGTAGTTGCCACTGTTCATACTCGAACTGCTCAGCGCCGCCGAGAGCGCATGCTGCTTGTGGTTGGTACTGGTCGCTGTGCTGCTGCTGTTCGAGCGCGACAACACGCCACTGGAATCCACGAGCATGCCGAGACTGCCCAGGGTACTACTACTGGTGAGACCACCAGTAGTAGTAGTATTGCGTGACTTGTACTGGTCGTACAGACTGGTCTCTAAAAACTTGTCCACGTACGCGTCAAACTCGTGGGTTGATGAAAACCACGACTTGATCTCTTGCCTCTTGGAGTGTTTTTTCTTGCCGTGCATTTTCTTGGCGCGGTCCACGCTGAGCGCACACAACTTGTCGTAAAAATCATGGAGCCCACTGATAAACCCCGTCGCACACTCGGTATCGTACACTTGTCGTTCGTCATCGCCATCACTTGCATGCCCATGCGCTGCGGCCATCCGGGACGCAGAGATTCCTTTGTCCGTGGCCCCGGACTTGCTGGCGGCGTGCCAGTGGGACGACGACGAGTTGGAACTATGTGACGAGGAAATGGCAGCGTCGCGGCGATGCGAACTGGAACCATGGCGCGCCGCCACTGATGTGGAGGAGGCCCTTTTCTCTTGCATTTTTCGGCGGATCTTGACGATTTTGTCAAACCGTTCCATAAACTGTTTTCTCAATTTGCGTGGGAATGAGACGGCATTTCGACAACTCTTGGCGGCTGCAAAAGATCCGATATTGTCCAAATCCAAGACATTCACAAACGCCGGCACGACGCGTTCATCGATTGAGGACGTGCGCAGCCGCTGGAGGCTTGTTTGCCACGTATCGGCCATGGTACCGATGATGAACGGCGTGGCCTCCTCTTCCTCACCCGTTCCTGGTGGTGCTGGTGGAGATGGTTGGCGTCCAGTATTGTTGTGGCTGCTCTGGCTGTGTGTGCTACTCCCACTGGCGCTGGTAGCCGACCGCGTGGACGTCGGTGCTGTCGCTCCGCCACGCGGCGAGCCCCACCGCCACTCGGATGCAGACAAGCCGAGCGACATTTTGGGTTTGGGGCGGCCGGCTTGGTGGGCTTGCACATGGTGGTGCAGCGAATCGGCAAGAAACCGCCAGGATGGGATGGGCAGAAACGGAAGAAACGTGTGCTGCCACTTGAACGGCTTGAGCAAGATGAGCAAACTGAGCGTGACTTCTTGGATCATGGGGAATGACGAGCCAATAACAACCAAAGAGTTCTCCAAAAGCAATAACCCGACGATCTTGAGCAGCAACTTGGAGCCAAGCAACTTGAGCGTGCGAAGCACAGCATCTCCTGGGAACGATACGCCGCCAGCACCACTGTGCCACTGTTGGTGGTGGTCGGACAAGTACCAATCCGCACGTGGCAACTCGTGACGCCACGTGGACGGCCTATCCGGTGTCGTCTTGAACACTTTAAAGTCAAGTCGATGCAAATGGTGCGTGTGGTGGCTGTGGCGGCTGCTGTGGCGGGACGAGGACAGCGACGACGAGATGCGCGGCACTTGCGAGTCGTAGCCCACACAGAGCACAAACCCACGGTCTTCCAAGAGCGTATGGGTGTGGATATGTGCGACATCAAAGCCCAAGATGCCACCTGCTGCTTGGCTGTGCTTACTGCCACCATTGGTGTACAGCACGGCGACTTGTTGTGGGTCAAATGCGTCGAGCAGCATCCGCAGTGTCTTCAAATTTGAATGGCGGAACGACGAGACATCGACTTTTCCTGAAATGTACTTGTCCTTCGACGCGCGCCATGCGTTGAACACCCACCAAAGCTTTTCCGATTGGCCGTCGTCGAAATCGTACAAGCCGATCGCGTTTGTGTTTGTGCCGCTGCTGGTCGCCGTGCAGTTTGTGGCGGCAAAATCATAGTCGTCGGTAGTAGTGGTGGACGGCCACGTCTTCACGTCTTTGAGGTCGACCACGCGCACGCCAGCGGCGCTTTCATTCACAGGCGACAACACATCATTCGGCCACTGCTGGTTGCGACTCGTTCCCGCGACGGGCGTCGTCTGCTGAGGCGCGGATCGCGAGCGGATCCTTGACCTCTCGGCGTCAATCTCCTCTTGACGACGGCTGCTTGCTGGTCCCGCCCCTCCTCGTGGGCTTCTGACACTGATATTGGCGATGGACGTTGGCGTCCCTGGCTCCACACCGTAGCTTGGTGGCCTCGAGTTAGACGACACGCTAGACACGGAGAACGAGCGCTCACTGAGTGAGGCCAACCCTGTGCGTGGCGTCGCTCCACCGCTGAGGACTGTACCACGGCCACTCGCCGAGACAAACGAAAGACTCAAATCATGGAACGATGACGAAGTCGCACCGCCATGGTGGGTCCCAGTGGAAGACGACGCCAAAAGCTCCGAGATGGACGACATCGACTGATTTTTCTTGTGGCCTTTGCGCTTTGACGTGCCTGAGGCGTTGATTACCATCGGTGTCGCAGGAAGCAGCACACCACTCGGCGTGGCGGGCGATGAAAACGAATTCCGCGACGATGACGACGGCGTCGGTGGCATAGCAACTTGGCCGGAAGCGCCGCTGCCAGTGATTGGATCCATACCCAGACCATTACCACCGCCGACACCCCCACATGACCCCATGGAAGTAGTCGATGCCCCCATCGTTGGCCCCGGTACGGAATGCAATGGAATATGCCGCACGATGGACTGGTGTTGCTGCTGCGAACGGAATGACCTCAATTGGTGCGCGATACTGTTCAGCCCCATCCTCGCGCTGAGCAATTCGTCCATGTGGAGCACCAGCATATCTTCCACGTACTCAGGCACACGGTCAAACTGCTGCAACTGGCAAGCCGTCGCGATCAGCTGCAGCGTCACGGCTTCAAGGCGAAGAATCACGTTTTCTCGGAAATTGAGAATCGGCACCAGCGAAAACGTGGAGCGGGGGTCGCTGCCACCACCACCAACCATGTTGGGCGGTAAACGGTTGGGACGGGATTTCGCGATGTGGTGGAGAGTACTACGACTACTCTTGCGGTCGCGTCCATTGGAGGAAGACAAGGAAGACGTGGATTCAAACGCGACGCGGCGGAAAAACACGGCCTTGAGCACTTTCACCGCTTCTTCCCAAAATGAAGCGGCTTCTTTTAACGGACGTTCGCTTTTATACGGAGCAAGTCGCTCCAACCATGTCCACGTTTGCGCGCAAAGAACTAATGTGCGGAAATACGACATTGGCTCGGCGATTTGCTCTGACAAGCTCAGTGCTTGCCGTAACAAACGCTGGGTGTCGTGGAGCGTCTTGACCACGTTTTCTATTGAGTTGTCGCCATCGTCGCCATCATCGCCATCGTCTGCATCGTCCCCAGCTCCGGCTACGTCGGTGCTGTGCTCGCGTTGCTCTTTTGTTGTTGCTTTTTCGTCGTCGTCTTGCTCTTTGCTTCTTGGTGGCGACTTCTCCTCCGCTGTCTTTGTGGCGGCCGCCGCTGTCCCAGAAGAAGCCGAAGCCGCAAACGTCGTGCTGCTGCGACGATGCACCGACGCACAAGAGCCCAGTAATTGCACCAATAACTCATCGTTGTCACTGCTCCCCAACGCGAAAAAAGACCGTTCAATCGGCACAAGCTGGCAGTGAATCACGCCTAGAAGCGCCTTGAGCTGGTGGTGGCCGTCGTCCAACGCGTGGTACTGGTCATACGCGGTCCAATAGGATTGCACACCCATCTCCATACACTTGTCAGGGTTGGCAACGGCCTCACAAAAATCGGTGAGTCGATCACGAAGCTGCTGTCGTTCAGATTTGTTGAGCGCGTATAGCGACGACGCAAACGACTGCAGCACTTCGTCCACAGTCGTCGCGGTAGACGCTGCGTGGTGCTGCTGCTGCTGACTTTGCTGCTGGTGTTTCTCTGGGAAAAGTCGCTGTTCGTGGTGCTTTTTCAGCAATTCCACCATCACTCGGCCGTCCAACACGTGAAGCTTGGCGTGGGTGCGAATGCTTTCGCGTTCGTTTTTGATTTGCGCGAGCGAGAGCCATGCAAACGCAAAACGAAGATCGCCAAGCGCGAGATACAACTTGGCGCGGCCCACAATGTATCTCACCGACAACACCATGTCAAAGCAAAACCGGGACTCGCTGCCCATACCGCCCATGCTTCGTCCACCATTGCTGCTGCCGCCCCCGGCAGGTCCTCCACCACCACCACCGCTATTGCTTCCAAAGCCGCCGCTGTTATTACTGGCGCCGGCACCGCTGCCTCCGCCCAAGAGCCCGCCCAGCGTGGTTTGCAACAAACGGTCGCAGAAGTAATTTGCTTCTTGGTCCAGCAAGTGAAACATATACCGCGTGGTATCCAAAACACGAAGTTGTAGCGAATCTTCGGCCAATAGCATCCGAAGCTGCGTGCGCTTGCCACGCGGAAGCCGCGCGCTGTAGTTTAACAAATACTCGAGCACGCGCATCGCTTCAATGAATCGCCCACTGGCTTTGTACAAATCGCGAAGCAGCAAGTGGAGCGTGAGATCGTGGGTGAGCCACAAGTCGACTTCGCTTGTATTGCCACGGCCGCCACCCCCATAAATAAATGAGCCACCGCCCGTGCCAGACGACGACGTCGAACTGGATGTCGTGAGCACCGTGCCACTGCGGCTGGATGACGAAAGCGCTTCACTGCCGCCCACCGAGTGGCTTCCACCGGTCGACCCGCCCGACCCACTGGCATTCGCAGCAGCGACGGAAGCGAGGTAAAAAGGTGGTAACACGCTGGTTTGGTACCGTAAAAACAGGAAACTTGACAATAAAAAGTCTTCCGCACGCGAAAACTGGCCCTCGCGAAGCCACAAATTCGTCAATGCCTGCGTGAGAAACACGTATTCATTGGCGTTATTCTGCTTTAAGCAAGACGCCGCGACTTTTTCATGGAGTGGGAGTGCGCGTGGCACATCGTCGGCTTGTGTAGTCAGTGTACACATGAGCCGATCCATGCGGTCGTGGTCTTTGCCCTGATTCAACAACCTGAACACTTCAGTCGCGGCTTCCAAGCAAAGAATGCCGTACCGGTACTTGTGGTTCGCGACCAGCGTGTTGCCGAGGCTCTCCAAGATTTCCCGCCCGAGATCCGAGAGCAACCCATCGTTGGCAAACACACTTGACACAGGCTCTTTCCGGATAGGTTCTCTCTCTTCATCTCCTTCAGTTTTTTTGGCTTCATCTTCTTCTGGCTCGACCATCTCTGCGATCCGCTTCGTCGTGACCCATTCCAAAATGCGAAGCGCTTCGTACGCCAAAGTTTCTGCGAGCTTGAGGTGGTGCCGAGGCGTACCACCGGACACAGCGCTCGCAGCGGCGGCCGAGTGCATGTTGCTCAGCACCGCACAACACTTGGCCTTGACCAGCGGCTCGTTTGCCAAGTCAATCGCATTGTATAGCTCTTCCTCCAGAATCCGTCGCCGGGACGAACTGGACGGGTGAAGCAAAGAAAGAAGCCGCGCTGTCGGGTCGTCTTGCTCCATCGGAACTTGCAATGGGGCTACTTGCCGCGAGGAAAAGCTTTGACTGTACTCGTGGAAAGAGTGGGACCCGTCGTCATCGTCAAATTCAAAAAGCTCGCTCAACTCTGGGATCAATGCCTCGGCCAGCGCGCTGCGGCTGCTGTACACGGCGTCAATATCGCAAATGATCAGCGCCAACAGCGATCGCGGTGCAGTCGATGTACAATACCGAGACGGAGGCAACGGAGCACAGGGCGGCGACGACGACACCACAACGGCAGGTGACGCTAAAGCTGGCGAACTCTCCACTGGTGATAGCGAAGAGACCACCAAGTCTTGTCCACGACTGGGCGATTGACCGGTGGTAGCAGCAGCCGACATAGATGGCGAGGAGGTATCGATCTCGGCTTGCACTGCCATGAGTAAAACCTTATAAAACTGCAGAATCTCATTCGCAATGATCGGGGCTGCTTGGCCGGCAAGTGGCTCTTGTGGCGCCGCCTGGTCTTCGACTGGATACTGGTTACATACTTGCCATGAGTAGCTCAAATCACTGGATGCGAGCCCGACCAAGTGGTGGCACACAAACCGAAGCTCCAGCAGTGCGATCAAGTGGCGATACGTCGGGAATGCGTCCACACAAATGGTCAAGATCGTTTGGAATTGGCGCATCCAGTACGCGATGGCGTTCGTCGCATGGCTCGCCGCAGAGCTCGCCATGGAATGAGGAAGACCTTGAGGGGGCGTCATGGTGCCCGACGCTGGCACGGGACCGTACAAACGAGCCGCTTCTTGGAGCACCTCCATGACGATACCAGCGATGTACACCAAATCGATTTGCGACAACTTGGATGCCCATTGTTCATCAGCAATCCCGGCGGTTGCAAGTTTTTCGAAAAAGACCCGTACTAATTCACGGTTGGATTTCTCTTCGCCGTAAAATCGGTACACGGAGATTTGCTTGAAGCATTTATCCACGAACCGTTTACCAAACGGGATCGACACAAGCGTGCGAAACTGGTGGTTTTTCTGGTGGCGCGGGTTGGGTGTATTCGCTTGCTCCTGGGTCATCAGTTGATTCACGGCGGCGCATTTGCTACGCACGACGTTGGCAAGCCATTGCTCCAACCGGTTGTCTGTGAACAATGGAAACTGCGTGGCCGTCGTCGCGCTTCGCTCCAGCTCGCTATAGGTCGCACACGGCTTCGGGTACCTCTCGATCCGCACAGCGTACGATGACGAGCACGCGACGTCCAATAGCCGGTACTTGTCCACCAGAGCGTACTCTGTGGATGCACCTGGAAGCGACGTGAGACTGGACCGCAACGCGCCGTCCACTGAGCCGCTCACGCCGCCACCGCCATCCATGCTTGCTCCTAATAGCAAGTCACTTCGTCGTCGCTGGAAGAGCGGCTCGTCCATGGAATTGCGGCCTTTCTTGCCGCTGCCACGCATCGACTCGTCGTCATCATCCATCAAGTCTTCTCCAGCCATCATATCGTGGAAACCGCGCAAGAAAATGTTGAAATTGTCCGACCGACGACGGTCGGCATCCACAAAACCGCCACCGCCAGGTTTGATCTCATCATGGTCGTCATCTGGCGGTTCGGCAAAGCCAAATTCCACGTCCCAGTCTTCGTCATCGTCATCATCAAAGGCGTCGTGGCCTTCTCCGTGCTGCTTCTCATCGTCACTTTCGTCCACGGCCACCATCTCACTATCCTCCTCTTCGACTGCTGCTGCCCCCACGGCGCTGGTATTGATCTTTTGGCGATCGTTCTCATCATCGTCGTCGTTCTCATCATCAGCCAGAGTTTGGGAACTTTCTTCGGATTTCCCACTTGTCGTGAGTGCGACCGACCGTTCCTCTGCGTCTTCTTCATCATCTCCATCGTCTTCATCCTCATAGTCTTCGCTGTCACCGACACTGGAATCTCCTTTTGTCAACGATGCTTGCTGTGTTGTGGAGGGTGACGACGTCGTATCCACAAAGGACGACGAATTCGTGAGCCCCAAGGACGACGACGGCCGCAGTTTATCGGTCGCGTCGTTGCTGCTTCTTCGTATTCGGCTGTTGCGGCTTCTCAGGTCACTTTCACTTGCCGTGTGGCCCGCATCAAAGCTGCGTTGGCGATGCCACGATCGCCTGCCAAACGACGATGTCGGTCGATGGAAAAGAGACGAAGACGATCGTGTGAAGCTGCGCAGCAGGCGTGGCGGGCCGCTACTGTCCGTGGTGCTACCTGCGCCCGTTGCAGCAGACGTATCGGCCGTTGCACTCCCCCCACTAAACCGTTCGCTATTTCTCGCACTCGTTGACGCGCTTCCCCGTGTACTCGTGCTGGTCCGCGGCGTGAGCTCCATGAAATCTTCGGTCCAGTCTTCCAGATCGTCCCCCGTCGTTGCTGTGATGCCCACGACGACTTGATCGCTTGTTGATCGAGCTGGAGTTTGGTTTGAGTGCTGCAACATGAGCGCGTCCGCTTGCGCCGTGATCGTACGCGGCCGTTTGGCGCCTGCCGATGCCGCCGAGTTCACATTAAGCATGGACTGTGACATGGATGCCGCTGGCGGATGCGCGCTCTTCGTACTCATTCCGCGGTGCTGTGGCGACGGCGTCGACATGGTGGTTAGCGACCCGCGGCGCATACTTGTCCTCCCTTTCCGATGGGTTTCCCTTTCTCAGTTGGTATGTCACGACGCCAACGTTGGCGTCCGCACAAAATCACACGCGAGTCGTCCACACGGTGGCCTGCTGTGGACGGAATTTGTTGGAAATGCAGGTTGGGAATGTTCTTGGTGTTGGGGCACACACGATATCCACAGCGAGTGCAGAACATCCAAAGAGAACAGAAGAGAGACCGCAGCGATACACAACCATAAAGCGCCAAGCCGCGATTTGTGTGAACCCAAAAACGTTGGCTCGCCTCACAACAAAATAACACACACAAAAAACGCCGCCAACGAAAATTTCAGAGCCCTACCCACAAAAACAGAATGATACGTTCTGCTAATTGGGTACATTCGTGTTTAATTCCACTGAAAGCATGGGTGTAATGTACTGAAAGAACACAGTATGCTTGGCGTCAAATCCGTGCAGAGACGAGCCAAAAGCTGAACTCACACAATATTTTTTGCAACCTTCTCTGTTGTTGGACACGTCCACCAAAAACGATCTGCGCAAAAACGAAAATTCGGAGGCTGTTCAAGTGGAGGAAGTTTATCATTTCCATCGAGCTTCGTCGCGCTGCACCCAAATGCAGAGCTCTGAACCGTAGCTACTGTACATGGCGACGCAAGTTCCAGGCCACGATGCTACTCAAAGAGTGTGTACGGTTCATCAACTATGCATTTACACGGAGCAGTTGTCTGTGCTCAACTCTGCGGCTCCGGCTGCAATGGCGCATTGCAAATACAGTACAGTTCATACTGGACCAGGATGGATGGTGGACAAAAAAAAGAAGAGGAAGGTCTCTTGTCTCTTGATGATCAAGTTGATCGGCAATGAAATTTTGAAGGGCTACGTGATGGAGATGAGAGAACACGTTGCACAATGAAAAATCCTGTTTGATCATGAGGATCTGCTTGCCGTCCTGAGAAGACATTTTCCTGGAAGCTGCATTGGCTGGCTGGCGCTCAGTCGCTCGCCACTGCGCTGGTGCACTTCCCTGATAAACTCCTTCAACTTGTTGGAGGATGGACTGTTGGTCAAGCGACTGTACTGTATCACTTCTACTAAATACGAATTTAGTTTTGTGCGGCGTGCTGTCGTTAAGTGCGCATACGTGGACTTGCCGGACAAAGCAAAAGCAAAAGCGACAAAGAGACCACCGCTTGAGAACAGCACTCGACACAGCAATAGACTGCCAATCAGGGAGAAAAGACATGGCGGACAACACTGCAGTCAAAGAAGTCAAGATCGTGGTCAAGAATGTCTACGCGCAGTCGGAGACGCAGCAGTTTGTGGTCACCGACTCGCTTGCCATTGGCAAGTTGAAGGAAATGTTACAGGAAACGATGCCAGGGAACCCTTCACCAAAGCACCAGAAATTGATCTTTGGTGGCAAGATTTGTGATGATGCGCATACGCTTCTCAAGGTGTTGGCCGGCCAGAACCAAAGCCCGCGAAACGACAAGAAAGACAAGAAGGATGGCGTCGGAGGTGGTGACGAGGAAGAAACGTTGGCGCCTTTTGTGTTCCATTTGATGGTGACGTCGGCGATCCCGAGAAGCCGACCAACGACACCCATGGCACGACCAATGGAAACGCCAACGAGTGTGGCGTCGGCGATGGCGATGACTAGTGATAATACCGTGCCAACGTTGGCACCAACACCAACGCCAACGCCAACTGTTGTCGCCGCACCAACCCCAACAGTTGGTGTGACGCCAACGCCAACACCAACAATTGGTGCCACGCCAACGTTGACTCCACCACAAATGCCGCATCCGCAAATGCCGCACATGGGATTCTTTGGCGCAGCGCCCGCCTCAATGGCGCCGCCACAAGCAGCTGCGGCGGGCAGTGCTGCGAGTCATGCCCAGCACCACCATCATCAACAACACCACCACCATCAGCATCTCTACACACAGGCCATTCTGATGCAGCAGCAGGCGATGATCTTGACCCAAATCCAGTACCTCCAGCAAGTCAAGGCACACCATGAACACCGTGCGCGTACTCATGGTGCATCCTCGACCCCTGCTACGGCCCAGCCGCATGCTCACCAGCCACATCTCGCTGGCCACTATGCGCACGCTCCGTTTGGACATATGGGACATTTCGGGCACCACTATCCACATATGTACGGGATGCCACACGCTGCAAACCACCACGCGAATCCCCATGGTGTCGCCCATGCTGCTCACGCGCCGAACGTTGGAGCTGCTCCAGCGCCTGCACCTGCGGGAATCCCTCCCGCAGTCCCAGGAGCTCCTGCTCAACCACCTGCTGTCGTGCCGCCACGAGACCGCGGGCCTGTCATCCAGGCGCTCCGAGAGATCGCGCCGCTGCTGGACCCTCGATTGGCCATGAAGATGACGTTTATGCTGTTCATCATCGGCCAGGACACACCAACGGATCGGCTGATCGTGCTGGCGCTCATGTCGTTTGGCGCGTACCTGTACGTGTACCCACCTCCTTGTTCTGGCCAGAACACTTTTTTTTTTCTCAAACTAATTGTTCTGTTGGTGTTCTCTGCATTAAATTTACAGCCACATCACAGGTATTCTCGGTAAAGTTCTCGAGATCATCCAACGGAACAACAACAACGCCAACAATAACGCCAACAATGACAACGCCAACAACAACAACAACAACAACGCCAACAACAATGCGGCCGCCCCCAACCCGCCAGGTCAAGCGCCACCGCCTGCTGGAAGACGAGAGGCGCTGACGCGCTTTTTGCGGGTCTCGCCCGACCGTGGCGTTGTCCAGGACATTCGGTACTTTGTCGTTGGCTTGCTCTTGTCGCTTGTGCCAGCGTGGCACCCGCAACCATTGAATGGCGATGCAGGTGGAGCCGCTCGCCCAGAGCCAATGATCCCAGATGCCGGCGCTGAGCTCCCCATGCAAGGCATTTAATCCTGTTGTAGCGAAGGGAAAGGAACAAGGGTGTATAGTAATATATATTTTTCTGTTTGGTATACTCTTCAGTTGTTTTTGGTGGTCTCCAGCTCATGGCGCCGCTGTTGTTGTTGTTGTGCGGTTGGCCCACTTCTCCGAATCGCATCCAGCAGCTTTTGCTTTGGCAGACTCGCCCGACGGAGACGAAGAAGATCCACTTGCTCTTCTTGCTCTTGGTCGCCATCACGGCTGCTGTCGCTTTCGTTGAAAGAGGAATCCAATTGGACGGCATCTGAAAGCCGACGCCGCGGCGAACAGGCCAACAAAGGAGCAGCAGCAGCGGCGGTCTCTTCAGCTGTTTCATTCTGGTCTTGGTCTTGGTCTTCGTCTTCATCCACTTCGGGTCGTTCGTCTGGAAACGAGTGCTGGAGACCGATCATATCCACGGCGACGTGGCTTTTTCGCGTGCTATTGGTACACAGCGGCACGGCGCTTTGCGTGGCCACCAGCACAATGCTCTTGGCTGCTGCTTCGTTCGCTGTGAGTGCTGTGAGTCCCGCTCCAGCCACTGAATTTGACCGGCAGTGGCCGTTGCGACACGAAGGCTCCCCACATCCGACGGTCATCATATAAAAGTACGAGCGGACAAGATGCCGCGCGTACGCGTACGCCTCGCTCTCATGCTCATGTAGTGGCGGCTCGTTCATCATGCGGCTGGACTGCAGCACCGTCCGATGCAGCACTACTACTACTCTACAGGAGTATGCAGAGAGCCCAATCGTTAGCACAGATACAGAATCAACTTGCCTATATTTAAAATGATGCATGTCTTTTTTGTTGGAGTTCTATTGCACTTTTTGTATTGGTAATTATCACCACTCATTTTTCTTGATGCAATCGCTGCGCGGTCTCGGACCACTTGTTCAGCGTCTCGAGTGCCTTGCCCGTCGTGAGCACTTGCAGCGCTATCTCGTACCCGCTTTTAATACTATCGGCGAGCCCGTACACGTACAGACCGGCGCCGGCATTGTACGCGATCGTGTGGCCAATGGCATTGTCACAGGCTTCCCCACCAGCAAAGACCTTCTTGAGAATCGCGGCATTCTCAGTGGCATCGCCGCCTTTCAAGTCGGCAAGTGAACTTCTCGGCACGCCAACTTCTTCAGCAGTGAGTGTGAATGTGCGCAATGGCTGGCCGCGCTTGACTTCCACGATCTGTGCGGCCGCGTCGCCAATCGAGTTGAGTTCATCCAGCCCGCCACAGTGGACCACGAGTCCGTGTTCAATATCCAGCGACTGGAACACAAAGCCAAACACGTCAAGAAGCGCAGGCGTGTACACGCCAATGACGACCCGTGAACACCGTGCTGGGTTGAGCAGCGGGCCTAACACGTTGAAGACACTGCGGATCTTGATGGCCTTGCGGATGGGCCCGACAAATCGCATGGCTGGGTGGAAATGCGGCGCGTACATGAACGCGATGCCGGCGCCTTCGATACACGGCGCAATCGCGGACGGCAGCAGCATGGGCACGCCTAGCTCTTCCAAGACATCGGCCGAGCCAGAGCTACAGTACAGTGTATGAGCGAGAGAGCAAACAACCAAGGAGTGACAGAGAGCGAAGACGTACCGACTGGAGACGGAGCGGTTGCCGTGCTTGGCGACCAGCGCGCCGCATGCAGCGGCCAGCACGGACGCGGCGGTCGAGATGTTGACCGTGTCGGCGCCATCGCCGCCGGTGCCAACGATATCCAACGTTGGTTTCTGAGACTGTTGGTTTGCCAACAACAACGAACACAAAACGCCAACGAATTGAGGGGTTAACAACACATAACAAAACTATTCACCAACGATTTGGAACATGTTAATTACCTCAACGACGACAGGGATGGCCTGCTCGCGCATATGCTTGGCAAACGCCGCGACTTCACTTGGCGACTCGCCCTTGGCCGCAAGCAATGACAGCAACACACCGATCGCGATCGGGTTGTTGGTCGATTCCTCGGACGCGATTTCTTGGATGGCAAATTCTGCTTCGGCATCGGATAAATCCTCGCGACGCACAAGCTTATCGAGCAATTGTTTGATCTCCATGCTGACTTGGGTTTGAGTTTTGTTCTGGTGCTGCGCGTGATGTGTCAAATCGAGTCAATTGGCAGTCAGGTTTGTGGAGCTCTGCTCACAAGAACATTCCAAGGCAACTTGTGCGCCAAGGGTTACGCTGAATGCGCGAACTGACGCAAACAAATCTGAGTCCGCGCGTAACCTGGACTCAGACAACTTCAGAAATATCAAAAGTAGGTACGTGTCAAAAGTTGCTGTTCTGAGTCTGAGTCGGACTATTTTTGGGTTCCACTTCAACATGGAAATGAGCGCTATCTTTGTGTGCAAAAATGGAAAGCTAGCGCATCAGAACACTTCGATACATGACCGCGAAGGTCAATTCCCATCCACTCTCTCTCCCAAAGCAGACTGCGCGATAAAGGGGTTGCCATCGCCCATCACCCATCACGACGATGTCGTTGCCCGCGAGCGCACGAGCGCGCGCCAATGCGAACCGACAGGCTGGAAAGGATATCGCCGGCGTGGGCAAAGTCATCGACCCGAGCGACTTGGATCGCATCAAAGTACGTCAGTGTACACATCTACGCGGTGGGGAGGAGACGCCAGCCATCTAATTGTTCATGTACTGTGGTGTAGAAACGATCGGTGATTCTCACGGACGAGGAGATCCGCAAGAGACAGCAAGAGCAACAAGAGCATTTCAATGCCACGCGCCATGAATCACAAGAACGGAAAAGGCGCATGATGGAGAAAGAGCTGGAAGTTCGCGCTCGTCGAGAGCAATCCGCGATGGAGATCGAGTTGGATGCGGAACGCAAGGCGCTACTGACAAACGACGATGTGCTTCAAAACCAACACTTGATCTCGATGCGCAAGATCGACTCGCTTGCGCTTCAAGCCACAGGGTACATGGCCTGTGATGCGCTCAAAGAGAGCCAAAGGGGACGCGCGCAGATGGAAACAAACTACAACCGCCTCCACGACCAGATCATGGAGAAAGGCCGCGTCGACGAGCTCCACCAGAGGCTTGAAGACGCTTCGGTCGCACAGCAGAAGCGTGTGGAAGCACGCCAAATGCTGGAGCAGCAAATCGCGAGCCGCCAAAAAAAGAAACTGTACGAAGAAGAAGCCAAGGCCATGGAAGCGCAAAAGATTTTGAATACGTTCAAGCAATACGAAGTCGACGAACAAAACAAAATCGCGCAGCACCGAGAAAAGGTGAAAGTCATGGTGCAAGAAGTCGCCAAGACAAATGAACTCATCAAGAACATGAAAGACCAAACGGTCCGCCGTGAGAAGCAAGAAGAAATGGCCGCGGCGGCGTATCTACGGAAGAAAGCGCTGGACGAAGAAGCCAAGCTTCAAGAAGAAGCACGCATCCGCAAGGCGAAAGAACTACGGGTCGCCAAGCTGCGTGCGCAGCAAGAAAAAGCGCAAGACAAACGCGCTGCGCAAGATGAATTCCGAGCCAAAAAGGCATGGGAAGAAACGGAGATGAACGCGCGAAACAAACAGAAACGCGATAAAGAGACCCGTGAGAATACGATCGAAAGCATTTTGGCCGACAGGAAGCGCCAAGAAGCGTTCCATGTGGACCAAAAAAAGGAAGTGCGGTCCATGGAAGAGAATTTGGATCGCCTCACGCAAGAGCGCTCGGAGCAAGAGTACCAGCGGCAACATGCCAAGCTGGAGGCTGCGAGAGAAAGGGAGCGCCACCATGGCACGACGCTGCGCGACCAAATTGAAGAGAATACCCAGTTGCGACAGAAAGCCAAACTGTTTGAGCAAAATGACGCCAAGTACGGCAAGAAAAAAGCCATGAAGGAAAGCATCGTCGCGGACAAGTACCGACGCGAAACGCTCGCGCGGCTTGAGAAGCAAGGCGTCGCCGAGGAGTATTTGCGAGAGCTCAAGCGGCTGAGTATCAACGAGACCAATGCTTGATCCATTTACATTACCAATACACATGGGGAGTGCAGATACACTTTGTACCTAGATAACATGTCCGCATGCTCTTCACGCATTGTCATCAAACACTCGGCATCACCAAAGTTGAAGAGTCCGTGGAGAGCCACAAAGTCTATAATTAGAGTCGGTTGTGCCTGAATTTGAAGCCATGTGCAAGATTTCCATCTGGATTTTTGAAGAGTCAGAATCTGAGATCGGAATTCTAAAGAAGTACATTTGTCATCGACAACATGGCTGCATTAGAAAATATGTGGCCGACAGTGGGAATGATACTGTAATAAGCGACAAACGGGTATTCATGTCTGGCTCGTCGACTGACACACAAAAGACAAGGGAAAGAGAGCGCGATGATTCTACACAATCTGGGTGGCCACCATGCCACAAGTTTCCTGGTTCGGCTGGTCGCTCCCAACCTTTACGCTTTATACCGGAAAACACACAGACGAACGGGGCAGAGGCGGTGAAGCAGGAATAGGCAGCCACCAGATGGATGCGTAGTGTCAATCAATTGTTGCGTGCTGGCGGGTACGCAGCGAGAATCCACCGCAACATTCAGTTCTGACAGCCTGTATAGTCTATCTGCTGGTGTTGCGTCGTTGGAACCGCGCTGTGGATCGGTTTCGGCTGGAGTCCCTTCATGGACTCCACAGTCGTTCCATCCACTTCCTGGATCATTGTGCGATTTGATCTCCCAAGAAAACTGTTCTTCTCCCGACCAACAGAACTCAAATCATCATGAAGCTTGCCCAAATTCTCGCGTTTGCAGCATTTGCCACGGTCGCGACTGCCCAGGACTACGGTTTCTCGACTTCGGAATGGACGAACGATGACGAGACCCGCGACATGGGCGACGAAACAAACGTTGGCGGTGAGGTGCTGATGATGTCCTCGGCGTTTGCGCCAGCACGCGTAAACAGCGGCGATACCTACGGTGATGTCCCAATGACCTTGAACAGCAACACGGTTGTCTACAGCCCAGCGAACTACGACGCGATCGAGCCAACCATTCTCGCTGGAGCCGGCGCGCCGCCTCTTAACGGCAACCCAGCAGCTCAGGTCGCCCCACCAATGGCCGCCAACCCAGTGCCTACGACCGTCACACCAGTCGTCGTCACGCCTGCGTTGACACCAGCGACGCCCGCGACCCCTGCGGCGACCACAGCCAAGCCAGTGCCCGCTCCAGCATCTGGAACTGGCGCTGGCAACCCAGCGGCCCAAATCACGCCTCCTGCTGCTGGCAACCCATCACCAGTGACGCCAGCACCAACGGTGGCCAAGCCAGTCACGCCAGCACCAACGGTCGCCAAGCCAGTGACACCAGCACCTACCACGCCAGCAGCCAAGCCAACTCCAGCGCCAACCACCGCCGGCAAGCCCGCTGTCCCGGTCCCAGCGGCGACGACCACCAAGCCAGTGGCACCAACGCCAACGTCGGCGAATCCCGCTGCTCGTAACCCATCGCCAGTGACCCCAGCACCAGCAGCCAAGCCAACCCCGGCGCCAACGACCGCCGGCAAGCCTGCGGTCCCAGTCCCAGCGGCCACGACCGCCAAGCCAGTGCCAACCCCAGCCCCAGCATCTGGAACTGGAGCTGGAAACCCAGCGGCCCAAATCACGCCTCCTGCGGCTGGCAACCCATCACCAGTGACGCCAGCACCAACGGTGGCCAAGCCAGTCACGCCAGCACCAACGGTCGCCAAGCCAGTGACACCAGCACCTACCGCGCCAGCAGCCAAGCCAACTCCAGCGCCAACCACCGCCGGCAAGCCCGCTGTCCCAGTCCCAGCGGCGACCACTGCCAAGCCAGTGCCTGCTCCAGCATCTGGAACTGGAGCTGGCAACCCAGCCGCCCAGATTTCCCCACCTGCGGCATCCAACCCGGCTCCAACGACGCCAGCTCCAGCTCCAGCGAAGCCGGTCGCGCCAGCCACCCCAGCCGCGACGACGGGCAAGCCAGCCAGTCCGCCAACTCCAGTTGCGACCAAGCCGACCCCGGCGGCCACCAAGCCGGTGCCAGCTACGACCAAGCCAGCTCCTGCCACCAACAACGGCAAACCAGCACCAGGTCCAGTACCAACGCCAGCTGGCTCCAAGCCTGCACCAAAGCCTGCGACCGGTGGTGGCAGCCCCGCAGCTACGCCAAAGCCTGCCCCAGCGCCAGCGCCAGCGACAAAACCTGCTCCAGCGCCAGCACCTGTGGCTAAGCCTACCCCAGCACCAGCACCAGCGACGACGAAGCCATCCCCGGCGTCGGGCAACCCTGCGGGACAAATTGCCCAACCAGCTGGCACCACGCCAGCGCCGATCCCAGTCAAGCCAAACTCGGTGCCGGAACCAACGACGGCCAAGCCTTCGGCGGGCAAGCCTTCTGCTCCTGCGACTTCGGGTGGCCAGCCAACGCCAGCGGCGACGAAGCCAACGCCAGCGGCGACGAAGCCAACGCCAGCGGCCACGAAGCCAACGCCAGCGGCCACTAAGCCAACACCTGCCGCCACTAAGCCAACACCCGCGGCCACCAAGCCAACGCCTGCGGCCACCAAGCCAACTCCGGCGGTCACCACGACCAAGCCTGTGGCCAAGCCAACGCCTGCTCCTACCACCGCAGGCAAGCCAGTGGCTCCTGCACCAACACCAGCAAAGCCTGTGACCCCTGTGACGCCAGCGCCTACCGTCGCCAAGCCAGTGACCCCAGCTCCTACGCCTGCAAAGCCTGTGACGCCCGTCACGCCAGCGCCAGCTCCTACGACGGCCACCCCAGTCGCACCTGTGCCAGGCAGCGGAAACCCTGCTGCCCAGATCGCGGTGCCAGTGCCAGTGCCAACGACCAGCACACCAGTGGTCACGCCTGTGGTCACGCCAGCGCCAATCACGACCAAGCCAGCGGCCAACAGCAGCGGCACCAGTGGCAACAACAACACGCCGATCCAAAACTAAAGGCGGGGTGCATCCAGCATGGGAATTTTTTTAGAACTCGCGGAACGAAAGCGAGCAGATCACAGAGAGTAACGATGTATATGTTCTGTATGTAGGAAGTATTAATACCGGTAGTAGTATGTAGTTGTGGACAATGAACATTGGACCCTCCGTATCATTATGAAACACACGTGCTATTCTTTCCATTCACGTCACAGTGCTGTGGAGTTTCCAATTCTATGCGTATCTTCGTGGCAGTTGACAACGGACCGCTAATGCAGGAACTCCAGTTCTCCATGCAGTATGGATGTGTACTGTGTGTCTTGTTTCGACCGATTCTGACTGCGCGGGGTGTAGGTACCTACCTCCAAGGGGCGTGGTGCATGTTTGCACGATTCTGACGTCATGGCTTTGTTGCCGTGCCGCCACCGTGACGCCATAACCAGTCTCTTCGTTCACAAGCGTCATAACCTCTCGG
This sequence comes from Pythium monospermum, assembly GCA_023336165.1. Classification (NCBI taxonomy): domain Eukaryota; phylum Oomycota; class Peronosporomycetes; order Pythiales; family Pythiaceae; genus Pythium; species Pythium monospermum. Next base: position 44,207 of record JAADWJ010000057.1, read on the forward strand.
TGGAATTCATGCAGGTACCGTACCGGTACTGGAACACCTGCATCTCCTTCCATGTCATTACCAGTGGATTACGCGGCATCCATCATGGGTGTTCTCACCGCCCATGCAGAGAACATCACTGCAACTTCAATGCATCTGGTCACCCTGGACATTTTTGTCAAAAAATGACGCAGTCACGAGATTCTCTTCGCATCATGTCCAGATTCAACTTGGGACGGTCTGCTCCATTCCGCGATTTCATTGGTCCGCAATTTCTCATCGTCCCCTTCCCCGCGCATCAGAGCGTATCCACCTACATTTGGCTGCACAAGTGCATCTGAGACCAGGACACTGAGGATAGGGTTCCACTAGGGTGGAACACATTTAGACGGTGGACGAGAACCGAAACACAACGGCAAACAAACGCTGTTCCGTCCGCTCGAAATTCTTTACTCGTTGTTGTGCAACCAACATTCTCCCCATCTTGGCTCCATAATTCAATCAGTTGACGTCGGACGGCAACTTGCACACTTCTGAAGAAGCCAAAGGTAACAAGCAGGAACTCGATTACATTACAACACACTAGAGTACGGTATAACATGCTTCAGGCGCGTCGCTCCCTCGCGGTGATTTTGAGCGCTGCTGGCGCGAGTATGAGCGCCGGCGCGGGCTACATGTATCTCGGCGACGACGCCTCTCACCATAAACAGCAACCGCTTCCGCTCCCGACCAACGCCAACATCCAACAACAACAAACCACCAACGATTCGTCCATGAATGGGTCTACAACAACAAATTCTGTTGGTGCCAACACCAACGCCAACACTTCAAACCGTCGAAGGCCACTGCGCGCCATCTCGAAGAAAGAACTCGGATGGGAACAGAGCCTCGCGCGCGACCTCGCATGCTGGATCTCGTCGGCCAGCGTGTACACCGCCACGCAAGTATTCTACGCGGCCGCGCCATCGTCCACGGAGCTGCTGAAGCGGCTCAACAGCTCCACAAACGTTGAGAAACGCGAGCCTCATAGCCACCAAAAACTTCTCGCAAATGGCAGCGTCACAGCGGCAACGGCAGACTCGCCATCGTCCTCCACGACCACCACAGCAGGCCTGTACCACAACTTGGTGGGCTGGATCCAAGAGCTGAACCCGCAGGCCAACGACTGGAACGCCAACGAAGTCATCCAAAGCGCCAGCTTCAGTATGCTTTTGAACGTGGTCTCGGGGATCGACAACCTTCGGCTTCGCGAAGATCTGGAACAGGAAATGTACCGCGCCGTGAATTTGTTGGCGACCAATCCGCAATGCGCCAACGCGATCGTCCAGCGCGCGACCCGGTATGGCAAGCATGCGTTGCTCAACATGGCCCAAACCCATGAGTTGGACCCACGCATGGGCGACGCGCTGAGCGCCATGGTCGCGGTCAACAAAACCAACAAACACAGCCATTTTGGGCCCGCTAATTTGATGTCGCTGGTCGCACTGGCGGTTGCGGATGATGTGCCTGACTCGTATTTACAGTTTGCGCTTTGGGCGTTGAGCAAAGCGGCGTCGCGTGAATCAAGCACTTCCAGCTACGAGTGGCGGAAGACGCTCTTTGGCGTGGACTCGACTTCCAAAACGCGCCGCAAATTGGTCGCAAACGCGAGGCTGTGGGAGACACTCGGGAAAATACGATCGCGTCCCATCCTTGTGCAAGAACAAGCAGCTCAATTGATCCGGGAGCTTTCGGAAGAAGACCCACAGCTGATCGTGGCCAAGCTCAAGAAGAACTTGGGCACGGTCGAAGCGGTCGTCCACTGGATCAATGCCGACAACCCAGCCTTGGCATGTGCAGCGCTACAAACCATTTCAAATATCGCGTGCGACCGAGGTTTAAAACACCATTTGCTGTCGTTGGATGCGTTGGAATTGATCCGAGCGCGCGTACTCCGCCACGACGGCAAGAAAAACGACCCGACGCTCACGGCTCATTTGCTTCGTGCGGTGCGGAGCCTCGCTCAGCAGCAACCGCAGCAGCAGCAGTCGACCAGCAACGCCAAGTCCAAAGACGCGTACCTGCTGGATCGCGACTCGCTTTCGTTCATGCACGCCACGGATGACGAAGAACACCCATTGCATCATGACGACTTTGTGTTGCCCAAGACGGTCTTGACAAGTCAATACGTGGACGGATGGATCGAGTTGTTTACGACGTTTTTGCGAAGCGACAAGGACGACGTGCGGACCGAAGCTGCGCTCTGTTTGGAGCAAATGGCGACCATGGGCACTCATCAAGACCAAGGCATCCAGGAATGGCTCATCGCTGTGCTGGATGGCGTGCTCCAGCAAGTGCCCGCGTCGATCGCGGCCGGCTCCACGAGTGTGCGTGCCGCCAAGTCGCGCACGCGTCCTATCGTGGGGCGACGTGCCGATAGCGACGGGTACGCGTCTTCCCACGCCAAGGCGCTTCGTGCGTTGGCGCATGTCGCTGGACGCAAAGAATGCCAACAAGAACTCGCACGACGCGGTGGCGTACCACTTCTCAAGCGTCTCTTGGCGTCAGGAAACACAAATGTGCAACGAGAAACGGCGCGCGTGCTCGCGAATCTGTTCACTTGTGACGAGATGGATCCCGAGATCGCCGAGTTTGCAAGCACCGACGAGCAGCTCACCAAAGTGCTGGACCAGTGGACCCGGTCCAGTGATACGATGCTTCAGTCATTGGCCCACCGTGCGCGGTCGAATCGTCGGTACCAACACAATCGCCTGCACCATGCAGATGAAAGCGACGTCAAGTACTTGGACGGCGTCCACCCGCTTCATTTCTCCACGTCGCCAGCGTTCAACAACGGCAACAGCAACAGTCCAAGCCAAACGACTTCAGCTCCGACGCAAAACAGTGAAAACGAGTCAACCAATGAATACGACGTCGATGTGGTGTTCATCCACGGCTTGCTAGGCTGTCCGTACGAAACGTGGATCTGTGGCGAAGATGACAGCAACACGCTGTGGGCTCAAGAATGGCTGCTGGATGATTTGAAAAAAGACGGCCACAACCCACGGATCTTGTCGATCGGGTACGATTCCCAATTGCTTGCGTCCGAGTCCACGTGGCGCACGATGTGTTTCCAAGAGACCAGCCAAGATGTGTTGACCAAATTGCAAGCCGCGCGGGTCGGCGAAAGCGGCCGTCCGGTCGTGTTTGTCACCCACAGCCTCGGCGGCGTCGTGCTCAAGCAAGTGCTGCTCGAGTCCGAGTCCCAGGCCAACGCGCAGCAGCAACAGGCCCAGGCCCTGGCCCAAGCCACTACAACTACCAACAATGACAGCGACATGGAAAGCGACATCGTGCCTGCTCCTCGCCTTGTGGACAGTGTCCATGGCGTCGTCTTTTACGGGGTACCCCACCATGGCAGTCCGATCGCTCAGACCATTCAGTCTTTCCGACCCAAGACACTGGGCATCGAGCAACACCCTGTGACGGAGCATTTGCACGGCACGCCGCATCTCAAGATGCTCAACGACTGGTGTACGACGCTTTTCCATGAAAAGTCGATCGCGGCCATGAGTATCGGAGAGACCGTGCCGTGTAGGCTGCCACTGATCGGTGTGGATGCACTTGTCGTGCCACCGGCTTCTGCAAACCCAGGTTTTGGCGAGTTTGTTTGCGTGGAAAACGCGACCCACGTCGATGTATGCAAGCCGCGCTCCAAGCAAGACTTGCGGTACACACTGGCAAGAGAATTCATCTCCAAACAAGTGCCGCCACCGAATGGCAGTGGCGAAAACGACGATGAGGATTTATCATTGAGTGTAGAATAAATAAAAAAAATACAATAATATTGGCAAAATAGAGAATGTATTATTATTATTTGTGGTCAAATAATACTATTCAATTACTATAATAGAAGTGGAGCTTACAATAATAAGGGTAACCCCACCTATTTCTGGTTACCATCGGCAAATGTGACCGTTCACCTGCCGACTTCAACCTTCATTGCCCCCTCAATGCAAGCACCAGCATCTATCCGCGCTGGGTACGCGCCACGCGCTCCATTGGTCCTCTAGTGGTCCTCATACAGCAGCCACAGTCGCCATGGAAGAGCTCAACCAGTTCTTGAACAGCGTCGAATCCAGCGCGCGCCGCATCATCAAGCAGCAAAATAAGAAACAACAAGAGCTGCTCATCAAAGAGCGCGCGGCGCTTGTGCGAGCCGCCAAGAACGGCGGAGTCAGTAATAGTCCCGTCAATGCACCGAAGAGCATATCCCGTGACGAGCTCAAGGCCAGCTACAGCCCCGGCGGCGCGCTCATCGTGCAGGCGCCGCCGACGCCCACGGCGCCTCTCAAGTCGCCCTCACGTCGCAGCGAAAGCGATGCGCCTTTTGCTGCTGATGGAAGCAGTGCATCTTTCTCCTCCTTGCCACTATTACCATCGACTACTACTACTACTTCACCAGCCAGCGATGGCAGTAGTAAGGCTTCATCTGTGCCGCCCTACTTACCGGCCATCGACCGCTCCCGCAACAACACCAAGGACCCAAATACAGCGACAAACCAGGCACTGGAAGCAGCCAAGAAAGCGCAACGCGACAAGCGCACATCTGACAAGATCTTGGCCTCGCCACTGTACAAATCACTCGCCAAGTCCGGCGCGTCTTCTTCATCTGGTGGTGGTAGTGATGGCGGCCCATGGGCCACCCAAACGCTCAAGAAAACGCTCCACGATGTCGACAACGTCAACCTCTTGCTCAAGAAGCTTGGCCTACGCGCCACCACCACCAACAATGGCACTTCCTCTAAGAAGCCCGACCACGCGGTCGAAAAGCGCATGTGCCACGCCTGCTGGGCGACGCCCAATAAGCAAACAGGCTGTGAACACCACCCACGGGTCATCAACAACAACAACAACAACGCGGCGACCGATGGTGACGCGGCGCAACTGCTTGTTCACCAAATGGAATTACAAGGCCCGACAAGTTGGCTTTCCGATGATTTGTTTGTGAAATACCGGTCAGAAAAAGACAGGGAATCACTATGGCGTGCGTTTTGCCGGTTGAAAATGGCATACGAAGAACAAGAAACAAATGGGTTGAGTGGCGAAGTGGCTGTGCTTCCTTTGGTGGTGAGGCATCCGATTTTGGCAACATTTTATACACAAATTGAATTGGAAAATGTGAAAAAGAAAGCCGAAACAAGACGCCAAAACCAACAGAAATGCTTTATTTTTGATGTAAACCACCTGTGGCTCACGAATTTGGACCATTTTAACACGCGACTGGTGAAAACTCAGCGGAAAAAGCAGAGAGCGATGGCCAAGAAGAAGAAGATCCAAATGATCGAGGACGATGGCGGCGGTGATGCTGGAGGAGGAGGAGGAGGAGATGGTGGAGGTGATGATGCAGATGAGGAGTGTGGAGAGGATGAGGAGGATGACGGCACGAAAGCAGCAGCCGTAGAAGCTGAAAAGAACGCACTCCGTGATAGGCGTGATGAAACGGCGATCCGCGACGGGTACTGCCAGATCCAGTCGATTTCGACTTCCAGAGCATTGGAAAATGCCGTTTTTCCAGAGATCATGACAAGTTTATCGTTTTCATCTTCGTTTGGGGTGCCACCTCCAGCAAGGCAAGCCAGTTCTTCTGCGATAACAACACCAAGCTCCACAAGGCGACGGCGGCGACCGCGTGGACCGGCTTTGTTCCCCGCGAACGAGCCACCGCTGACACTTGTCGTCTGTGGCCAATGGAAGCCACCGTCCTCCAGTTCCTCCTCCTCCTCTACGGTGGAGCGAGAGGAAGGGGAAGAGAAAGAGGAGGATCCGATGACCCGTGTGCCTGGCGTCGCAATGGTCGGTTCGCATCGCGTGCTCTGGTGGAAATACCAACATGATTCTAAAGATTCTGAGAATGATTCCAGCAGCACCAGCAGCAGCAACTTTTACCACCGGACACGAGCCGTTGCCATGTTTGCACGGTCCAAGACACTTTCATCATCCAATGCGGTCTTGGTCTCACTGCTCGTGGCACTTGACACGCCTTTGTTGTCGCCATTGTGGTTTGCCTGGCAAATTGGCTCGAAAATGCCACCACCACAACTGTACGAGCCGCCAGTGCCACCACCAACACCGCCTCAGCATGTTTCCCGTTGTACCGGAACGCTTCTCGCGACCAAGCTCCAAACTCGGATCGATTCTCTGCTGCCCGGAACCATTCTCATTCTCAACTGTATGCCCCACGCCGATGATTTCGTGCTGGAACTGGACGAACCGTACGCGCATCGCCGTTTCTGGACCGAATTTCAGCATCCAGATCATTTCCGCCAATTTTGGAAGTTGGCAAATCCAACGAATCAGAATCCAACGAATCAGAATATGGCACTATTGCCCAATTTTGACGTGGACCCACAACGGGTCACGGTCCAAATCGCACAAGGCAATGCCACCGGAGTTGGTGGACGGTTTGCATGGCACTCAAGTGATGCGATTTGCCATTTTGTGAACCGCCAACGGCGTGAAAAAGATTATGTATACATTATCACCAACCATGCCACTTGTGGGTCAAATGGCGCACTTTGGTTTACAGTCGCGATGGCCCATGAAGTCATGGTAGACGTTGGTGCGTCTAAATTATCCGCGTACTTGCAGCTTTTAGACCAAAAACGCCAACAAAAAGAATACGAAGCCAAATTACTGGAAATTGAGACTAAAATTGAAATTGGACGGCTCCAGTTAGACGCCAAAAAGCAAGAACAAAAACGAATAGAACAAGAACTTGTTGCAAAACAAGCCCAATTAGAGGACCGTTTTAATACGGATAAAATGACCGATTTGGTATTACAAGAATGGGAAACCCGTTTGCAAGGATCTGTCGCAGTGGACGAACAAGTCGGGTGGCAAAAACGAGAAATCACAGACGACCAAAGCCAAGTGGTGTTTTATTATTCTTTAAATGAGGCGTTGCCTCCAAAACACCGATTTACGTGGGAAAAACCAATGATTTGGCCAGAAAATGACGCTAACGAAAATGAAAATGGTGGCGATGCGTCTCTCACCAGTCGAAGCGATGTCTCATCGTCTTCGTCCTCGTCCAGCAGCTCCTCATCGTCGGAGGACCAGGAAAGGCTACGTGAGGAACAAAAAAAGAACCAAGAAGCCGTGACCCAATTGGCGACGGCTTTATTGGCCGATGAAGAATTCTTTTTACGTATTTTAAAGGCCAAGCTCGGCTTGCAAGAGACCCAAACCCAAGAAAGTCGAAGGAGACAGTCCTCTCTCCGCCACAAGGATACAGGCATCCACGACCAAGGAGACAATGGAGATCAAGACCAAGACCAGGACCAACTGGATCTGAGAGACCACATGATCATGGTCACGGAAGAACAGGATCGGTCCAAGGCCTCTTTAATGGCCGTCAAGATGGCCAAGCTCTCTTTGCCAGTGTCCAAACAACAAGGGATTGCCACTGTAACAAAGCCAGGCCAAGGCTGGAAGCGACTGAAAAACTCGAAATTGCCCAAAACATTTGCTCGCAGTGTCTATTCCACCCACACGGAAGGCCCACGGTCGCTTTTCATCAACCAAACAAACCACCCAACCCCCGTGGGCATGATTGACCCACGTGAGTCGAGTCCGTACGAAGCACCGGAATATATTCCAGAATTAAAAGCGCTTTTAATTCCAAAACCAAATGCCGATTTACAAGAAAAAAAGAGTCAATGGGCCGAGTACATGGCAAGCCACCCACCACCCGAGCTGCAGCATCAGGGCAGCCCCGTGGCGCGTGCCAGTGGCGGCGCGACGGCTGCTGCTGCTGCCACGTCCAAGGACGCGCTGTTTGAAAGAGACCCGGCCGAAGCAAACCAAACCATGGAACAACTGGTCGCCAAGGGCATTCTGTGTGCACGCAACAACAATCTGCAAGGGGTACGTTTATTTATTTATTTTTTAATTTTTATTTCTTGGAGTGGTTTCCTAAAATGGAGTTGTTATATTTACCCTAAAAAATAGTTGGAAGACGCACTGGACAATGGCTGTGAGGTGAATGCACGCGACAACCATGGCAATTCGCTTTTCATTCTCGTTTGCCAGCAAGGAAACAAAAAAATCGCCAAGTTTTTGATGCGTCGCCATGCCGATATGAACTTGCAGGTGGGGGTCGCCTTTCATTTTTTATTATTGACGGTTAATTTTTGTCTAATCGTTTTGTTTTCCCCCAGAATTTGAATGGCAATACGGCGCTCCACTACCTGATCGAGTACAAACACACCGAGCTCGCGGACTACATCAAGGACAAAGGAGCCATCGATACGATCCAGAATGCCGCAGGGCTCACGTGTTACGAAGGACTGGATTTGGAACACGTCGCGGCCATTTAATGGAGTCTAAAACAAGAATTTCACGGTGTCAAAATGCTGGATAAAAATCTTTTTTTTTTTATGGTGTTTTTTGTTTTTGTTTTTTTTTATCATGATAAAAGTTGATGGTAAATTTATGGAATGATCTAATCAAACGGGAACAAGACAGGCGATCGTGTGGAGGCTGTTGGGTATGAGGAAGAGGACGGCGGAGGGGAGGGGGTCCTCCTCTTGTTGATGTGTCTTGTGGCTTTGCCTGTGTGTGTCTGTGTGTATAAGTTCGGTTCTTATTTAGAACATGTCGCCTTCGTACAACAACTCATCGGCGGGCTTTCGGAAGATCTTGTCTCCTTCATGGAGCGACACTTCCAGGTTGTCGACGCCCATGGGCCGCTGGTGCATATTCGTGGGCTTTTTCTCGCCATTGGCGCCGACCAACGGCGTCATGATCTCTTCGTAGTCGTCGGTGGCTTCTTGTTCGCGCATGAACGCTGTCTGCCGTGCGCGTTCGCGGGCTTTGGCGCCGTAGTGGACCATACACATCATCAAAGCGACGCCGCCAAAGACAATGCCAACGATTGCCGGGCCCGAGAGCCGCACGGCGGTCTTGGTCTTGGCCATGTACACTTTGTACTTGAGGTTCCAGTCCGAGGTCAACGTTGTGCGCGCTTTGCAGCACTTGAGCTGCTCGCCCCAAATGCCATTGGTGATCGCGCATTTGCCGGAAAGACCTTCGCATTTGTTGGCCAGCATATCCCACGTATACGTCTTGGCTTTGTCAAACTACACAAGCCATAAAGCATGCAGTTAGATGACCCAGCTACCATGGAAAGAGAGAGAGAGAGAGAAGAACGCACCTTGAGTTTCGAGGTCAAGCAGCCCGCGAGCACCATGGCCGAGCCCGTGGCTTCGCCGTAGCAGCCGCCGTTGATTTGTTTGGAACCAGAAACTGACTTGGTGTTGGACGTGTACTTGATGGGATGTTGGCCGATGGCCCAAAAGTTTTCGCAGTCGATCGTGGCAAATAAGATCGCGCGCACGTTGGTTGCCGGCACGTCGGTCGCGTCGTTGATACGCCACTTGAGCGTGGGTCCGTACAGAAAGCCACAGGCCTCGGCGGTCGCTGGTGTAGCCTCGGCATTGCAGTCGGGCTGCTTGGTGGCCTTGGACTTGGACGCGTAGCAGCACCCGTTCATGACATTCGAAGTGTAAATCGCCGGCAAACTGGCCATCAACGTCGCGTTACTCAGGTTGAGCGACGTGCCCGTTGGACCGGTGCTTCGCTTGACGCACGTGTACGGACACGTGACGCAGCCGCCATTTTCAGGATCAAAATTGGACCAATCGGTCAGCGACACTTCGATCGAGTAGTCGGACGACTGGTTGAACATCTTGGCTTCGCCACGCACTTGCGTGGGCAGCACAAGAAGCACCAGCGCTGCCGCCATGGCAAGCGACGCGGTCATAAGGGAACGTCGGTGCGGCGCCATGATGGAGATACCCACGAAAGCGTGATATCGCCCAAGGAAACAAGCAAACTGATGCTGCTTGTTGCTTGTAGAGAGCTCTTCCCTTTCTGGAGAAGCGCTGCCAAATTGTGGATAAAGGTGCGTATTTTACATGAGTCGGTAAATTACAAGTGAAACCAATATTTTACCAACCCTAATCCGCGCTGGGTGGTTCTGGACATTTTTTGATTCGTGTGATCGCGAGCGATGAAAAATAACGACCCAGTCGATGAACCCTAACCACCAACCATCGTGCAAAATAAAAAACGGATCTTGACTCAATGATGCCAACCGCCAACGGTTCGTCGATATCATGCGACTTTGTGAGACGACGCTCTCATGCGCACACACGCGGTGCGCGACATTGATCAGCACCAATATGCTTGCATTTGGATATCCACGTACCAGACTGTGGATATCTGACATGTCACCGCACTTACAAAATGCAAACCGTGCAATCTGATGGTTTCGAGACATTCCAGCACGACTGTGGGTAAGATATGGTGAGCCAGCTGTGGGGTCCGTGCGATGTTCTCCACCCAGCGATCTGGCTCGAAGTTCAGAATTTTATGAAGCCATTTGGCGAACCCACGAAAATTGGGCGATCCAAAGAACATGACGCACACCACCATCACCACCATCAAAAGATCGAATTTGCTTGGAGAGTTGGGTGATCAAGCGAACCTGCCTGTGCAACGCATATTGACTCGAAAGAATACTCTTGGACCCAACCTTACACTATGCTCTACTATGGGGCAATGTAGTGCAGGCCATCGGGCGTCGTGACGCTCTGTGCACAGACGACCACATGCGACTGTGTTTCACTTGCAAACACAGTCGCTTGTTGTCGTCTGTTGTTTTTTGTTGGGCAATCGAAACTGCTCCGTCTGTCGGTTCGCAAAAAAATTCCAACCGCCCACCCTTTTCTTGAGAACATCTTTCTGGTTTGGTTGGTTAATATTCACTTCCCTACCCCCAATTCATCCGTTTTTTCGTCAAACCCTATCTTCGAGTTGGAAATTTATCTTGCAATTTTTCCGCCCCCAGTTTTTTCCAGGTGGAAGTTTCCATGGGGGAGCGAGCGCCGCCCTGGCAGCTTTCGCCTCATTTCTCTTCATCGCGCTGGTGAAGGAAGGAACCCCTCAACCACTTCGGCTAAGGGCGTGCACGTGAAAGTGAAGGAAGCGTAAAGGGGGAGAAAGAGAAACACTCAGTTCTCCTCCCGCGACGCACACGCGCAATCTCGTAGTCGACTCACATTCCCAGTCAGCGCAGTCCAGGTTACTCAACCAACACACGGGAGAAGGACATCCAGACGGAAAAACGATGGGTCTCACCGTGGTGAATATCATCGCGGCCGTGGTCGAGATCATCGGCGGTCTCTCGCTGTCTTTCGGCGGGTGGTCGGCGCTCTCGATCGGCGCGCGCTCACTCTTCGCCACCACGCAGTTTCTTTCCGGCTTTGGCATGTACGTTTCCCCTTTGTGCTTTTGTTGGTCTGATTCTGGCCATTTGTTGGTATTTGTTGGATTCTGATTCTTTTGTTGGTTTTTTCTTGTCCATAGGGGATTTGGTGTGGCCTACACGGCGATCGTCAACTTGGCGTCCGACACCAACGAATGGATCGCTTTAGGTGCCGCTGGTGGCGCCGGCGTGCTCATCGGCGCGTTCATTGGCTTCATCACCAGCCTGGGTCCGCTGATCTTGCTGGCGGTGACAGGCGCCATCATCGCGCCGTACTTGCTTCTCATTGATGCTCACGATGGCGTGGGCGTGTTTCCGGCCGACAACAAATTGGCGCGGCAAGAATTTGTGATCGCGTTTCTCATCATTTTCGTGTTGATTTGGGCGTCGAAATCCAAATCAAACGATATTGAAAACCACCGGTTCAAGTACGTCTTGTTCACGGGCATTGTCGGCGGCTGGCTTCTTGCCGATGGCGTCTCGCGGTTCCTTGGTGATGACACCTTGGCGACGGTCTTGTACCGCAGTTTCCAAGAAGGCGGCAAAGTCGCACTGGAGGATATTGACGCGTCGGCGCAGCTGCTCATGTTTTTGATCTGGGGCGGCGTGTGCTTGCTGGGCATGCTCAACCAAATGGCCATGCGGTGGGGTTTGCTTTGCTACAACCGCGTCGGAAGCCACGCGGCTCTTGGGCCCATTGAAGAAAATTTGCCCGAGTTGCCCACGGGCGCGACGCTTTCCGCGCAAGTGCCCATGGAACGCGTGCGGCTGGTGTGTGAAAACTGCTTTGCCACCGTGCCCTCGGGCACAGCTTTCTGTACCGAGTGTGGCGAAGCCATGCCCACGGACGATGTCGATCCAAATGTGTCGATCTCACAAGCGCAAATGCCCTCAGTGGCCATCAACTCGACCACCAAGGCACCCGAGCGGTGGCAGCCCATGGCGCACCGTGCGTACATGTCCACCACTTCCTTTGTCGACCCAAAATTGGCGTCCAACCAAACGTCGTTCAAAGACGGACCAGGCCGATCGATCCGCTTTATGGATGGCGGCGTGCAAGATCCCGATGGCAAGATGCGCGGCTACAATGACTCGATCGCTGGCAATCGTCCAAACAACTACTACGAACCGTCGTTCCGGTCGTTTGCCATGTCCACGTACTCGATCGCCAACCGCGCCGCTGAACCCGTGGAGACGCCAAACATTCGCAAGTACAAGATCTCGGGGACCGGCATTTTCCACTTGGTGTATTTTGGCTCGGCGATCACGGGTATCCTGTGGTTGTTTTTCCTTGTGGGGTTTTACCCACGAGAGTACGCGTGTACGCCCACGGCGCCCACGTTGCCGTGCTCATTGCTGGAATCGTCCGTGGTCGCGACATTCAAGTGTCGCCCGTCCACGATCAATTTTGATGCGACGTCGGACGAAGGATACTGTATCCGCGACACGCCCGGCGCGCTGTGGATCATGTACTTGCTCATGGTGTTTTCGGAATTTCTCAACTACTTCTTGGGGTTGCTTTTCAACTTCAGTATGTGGCGTCCGATCCGTCGTGGTGCCCGTTTTATGAACGATTTCAAGCCGCCATTGCCAAAAGAACAGTGGCCAACGGTCGATGTCTTCTTGTGCCATTACACGGAACCTGTCGTCGATAGTATCAAGACCTTGAAGAACTGCTTGGCGCTTCAGTACCCACCGGAACTGCTCCACATTTTCATCTTGGATGATGGCTACACCAAGTCGGTGTGGGATGCCAACAACCATTTCAAAGTGACCGTCAACACCAAAGTCATTGAACAGTGTGGTGATTTGCGTGGCGATGTCGCCCGTTTGATGCACGAACGTGTCGTAGGCCCGATCGCTGATGATGCCTCGCTCAAGTCGTGGCGTCGCCAGCATTCCTCGGTGCGGGAGCTTCGTAAAGAAGGCGGCAAAGGTGTCCAGCGCCGTGATTGTGCGGTTGGCTCGCTTTCCGATGACTACGACTACCGTGACCGTGGTATCCCTCGTGTGACTTTTATTGGCCGCATGAAACCGGAAGTCCACCACTCGAAAGCCGGTAACATCAACAATGCGATGTTCAACGAAGGCGCCGATGGCAAATACTTGCTCATCTTGGATAACGATATGAAACCGCACCCAAAATTCTTGCTCGCTGTGATGCCATTCTTCTTTTCCGAAGGAGAAGCTGTCGATGGTGGTGGCCGCCAGTATTCCGATGACATTTCATGGAACCAAGTCTCGTACGTGCAAACGCCGCAGTATTTCGAAGATTCGCCTCAATTGTCGATCATGGGCGATCCTTGTGGCCATAAAAACACCATTTTCTTTGACGCTGTGCAATGTGGCCGTGATGGCTTTGAATCGGCCGCTTTTGCCGGAACGAATGCCGTTTTCAGACGGCAAGCGTTTGATTCCATTGGTGGGATCCAGTACGGTACGCAAACCGAAGATGCCTTTACCGGAAACATTCTGCATACCGCTGGGTGGGATTCCGTGTACTTCCGCAAGGACTTTGAAGGTGACGTGAAAGACCGGATCCGGCTCTGTGAAGGCGCTATCCCAGAGACAGTCGCTGCCTCGATGGGTCAACGTAAGCGTTGGGCAAAGGGTGCTGTGCAAATTTTGCTCATGAAAAATGAATCGGAAGTGGATCCAGATTGGCGTCCACCACGTGTGCCTGCACCAGATCCAAAGCCGTCGCTCACGTTCCCACGGAAAATGTTTTTCTACGATTCGGTCTTGTACCCCTTTGGTTCCTTTCCGGCGTTGTGTTATGTGACGATCGCGATTTACTACTTGTGTACCGGTGATGCGCCGATTTACGCCAAAGGCACCGAGTTTTTGTACTCGTTTTTGCCTTTGATGATGGTGCGTTGGTTGCTCAACTTGCTCGCAAACCGTGCTGTCGACAACAACGACGTGTGGCGTGCGCAGCAAACGTGGTTTTCGTACTCGTTTATCACGTTGTTGGCCATCATGGAAGCCATCCAAGCGCGTGTCACGGGCAAGGAGACCTCGTGGACAAACACTGGTGCTGGTATGAAGACCTCGTGGTTTGAAATCCCCAATGTGCTCATGTTTTTCACACTGGCGTTGTCGCAAGTGGTCGCATTGATTCGGTTTATGCAATACGAAAATGCCACGACCCCATGGAATTACGTGTCGGCCATGTTTTTCGGGTTTTGGATTATGGCCAATTTTTACCCCATGGTCAAGATGAGCATCACCGAGTACTGTGGCTGGGACCACACGTCGGCGACGTTCCAAGCGAATGTGTTTGGCTCGTTGATCTTGGTGTTTATTGTCGTGTTTGTGCAGCTGTGGCAGTTGTACTTTAGCGAAAACTTGCGTGTCGCGCAAGGACAAGTCGCGTCGGCGTCGGATGCCGCATAAGAAGACAGCATCATGACACACACACACACATACACACACAAGAGAGAGAGAAAGAGAGACAAGATGTCAACTGCATTAGATTTGATATTTCAATTCAATAGTACATTCCCCCATCCCCCACCCACTTTACCGGTCTGTTGTTCGACATCTTCAAAAGCTCCAGCACTTCCTCTGTGCCACTGAAAAATCGACAGTGGTTTTTCACGAGCGGATTGGCCAATCATATCTCTCTATTTCGGGACGTTTTATGCAATCTCCATGCAACTCGATATTAAGGGCTTGAAAAACCTCACTCACTTTAGCTGTCATTGCTCACAAATATGACAGATTTAGAAGAATAGACGAGATATCCAGACAGAGACGGCTATTCCCATTCCAAAACAGTGCATTTTGTCCCCAAATGTGCCAAACTCACTAAGGTTGGAAGAAATAGAAAATGGACCGAAAATGGAGTAAAATATCACATCCCAAACGGGAAATATCAAAAACCCAGCCTCAAATTGCACCGTTTGATTGGCTAAAATACGAACAGAGAGAGAATGTCTCTGGCAACAAAACAATTTGATAGTGAAATTGAAATGGAAACATGATGGTGGAGCTGTTCTGCGTGGTGGTGGGGGAGGGAAGCGCGTTCTCAGTGGATATGGACACGAGTCAGTCTGTGGGGAAGCTGAAGAAGGCGATTAAAAAGGCGAAGGAGAACGATCTCAAGGCGGTGGATGCGAGCAAGCTGCAGCTGTTCCTCGCCAGGGAGGGCAACGCGTGGTTGCGTTCAAGCACCGATGATGTGAAGAAGCTCAAGAAAGGGGAAACGACTGCTCTAATCGAAGCGCTGACTCTCGAAGTCAATGAACTGCAAGAAGAGTCTGGCCTTCAAAGGGTGTTGGAGGGTATCAATATGCCTGCACCATCAACGGACCAGATCCACGTGTTGGTGGTTGTTCCGACTTGATCGAATCGGAAACAATCAGTCTTGGGCAAGCAAAAGCTTCCAGAAATCAGGGATTCGTTTCCGGCTCCTTCTTCTTTCGCCAAGTTTCGCGGAAAAAATGGGTGGAAGGAAGTTTTGAAGGAGCTTGGTGGTCAAATTGATTGTCATCGCGTTGCCATGGAGTCGGATTCCTTGCCCATCACTTTGATGCATCCAATATTTGCTGAATTTGTTGACAATTGCCAACGTGCAACATTGGAAAAAAAAAGTTGCGAGTTCGCCAATGCCCTCCGTCGTTCAATGGTTGAGGATTACGAATCCGAAAAGCAAATGGCGGAAGCGGCCAGAAATCTGCTCAAGAAACATTTGGCTATTGACCTTGTGATTGTTAATATGCAAGGATCTGAGTCGGATGGCTCTTGTCGTGTGAATGGGCATTTGATCGTGAATTTGGAAATGAAAACACAGCAAGGAGAAGGAGGAGGAGGTGATCCTTCCCTCCAAAATTTGGCGTACTTTGTCAACCATTTGCCAGATGTTATTGACCGCCAATTACCGTGTCTACTATTGGATATTTCTGGTCCATTATTCGGGATTTATGGTGCAATGAACACCGACGATGAGCATATCATCTGTGAACCTTTGTGTCCAATTCTGCCCCTCCATGATGTTCAAAACGCTCTTATTGAGCCAACATTAACCCGTGTATGTATTGCGCTTCGAGTTGCCACCGAGAGGCTCCAGGCTCTTGCCACCAACATGCAAAACGAAAGGGGCTTATCGGTTTTCCCGTACAAAACGAGCGCTCAATTGGCCGATGGAACAATTGTGAACTTTCACTATTTGAGACGTGTGACACGGCATGTCTTTCTCGTCCAATGCACTGGTGTCGATGGGTCCGTTTCCAACGCCATTGCCAAATTTGCCAAGAAATATGGGAGAGATGTGCATGAGTATTGTGCAAGTAAAGGGTTTGCTCCCAGGCTGTTGGCTTATGAACAGATTCTTGGCAAGTGGAGTTTTGTTTTGATGGAAAACGTTGCAATTGAATCAATTTCAAGCATGACTGGCAGTCGAAAGAAGGCACAATTGCAGAGTATTCTCCGGGATCTTCACCGTGGAAATTTTGTCCATGGGGATCTTCGTCATCCGAATGTTGGTTGGAATCGAAGTCATGACAAAGTCATTTTGATTGATTTCGACTGGTCAGGTCGAAATGGAACAGATCGCTATCCCAGCGATATGAATCCAGAAATCGCGTGGCCGTCAGGTGCCTCCACGGGAAAGTTGCTATCATTTGATCATGATTCGTACTGGATCAATCAGCTGTTACGGGAGTAGTATTACTACTGTACAGCTTTGCCAGCGCGACACAGAAAAAAAACAAATCATAGTGCAGCAGAAAGAGGTTAAAAACAAGAAGCCTCGCTGGGTACGAACAGAGGCACGGGGGGGGGGG